>BQKZ01018015.1:0-10325 GCA_036244855.1 Temnopleurus reevesii | reverse complement strand
AAAAGCAATGGTTGATCTCACAGCATCCACTTAAGAATGTAAGGAGATATTTGTTGTGAGAAACTGAGAATTTTCTTCCTTTTCTACTTGATTTCCACTACCCCCCTCCCGTCTCTCACGGTTGCTGAAAAAATCCAGTCTTTAGTTGGGTCTATAGATATCCTTGTTAATATTTTCTGATGTTTCACATCTTTCTACAGTATAAAGGTTGTTACATTATGAAAAAAGTGTTTAATTATCCTTAGCATAAAAGTTCTTTCTTTATAATTTTGGTTCATTAAGAACATAAAATTGTTTTATCAGGACATGAAGATGTGAAGATGTGTGCAGAGAGATGAAAATTCCTTATCATGATAAAAATTTGTCTACGTGAAAGAGGAGAAGTTGCTTAAAGCTTATTTTCTGCCTTCATTTGAGCTCAGATAATTCTGTTAATTTGCTCATTTTATGTAACAGTTATTTCATATGTTTTCTTTTGAATTCTTTTTGTTTGTATACTCATATTTTGTAAAAACTACCACAATTCAGGACTCAAACTTTCATTTACATGTATTTCCATTTTAAAACAATCTTAACAGGGGCTTGCTATATGGTGGACTGTGCATGTTTTCAAAATGGCCGATCATTGACACGTTATACCACCCGTACTCCTTGAATGGATACGCACACAAGATTGCGGAAGCGGATTGGTATATATCCAAGATGGTCGCCTTGTGCAAGATCGATGTGGGAGGGATTAATGTGAATGTCTACAATACGCACGTAAGTAGGAAAAATCAATGACAATGTTTAGAATTGTCATCATCATCTCAACTATCAACTCTCAGCAAAATGATTACCATCATTACTCCCAACACCATCACCACCATCATCATCATCACTATCACCATCACAATGGATATTACATGTATCACCATCATTTTATTATCATCACCATCATCACCATCATCGCCAGCATCACCATCATCATCATCACCACTATTATCACTAGCATCATCATCATCATCACCATCATTACCATCATCATCACAATTGCCATCGCAATGGTTATCACCATCGCCTTATAATCATAACCGACATCACTATCATAATCATCACTATCATCATCAGTACTATCATCATCATCACTATTTTCATCACCATCATCATCATCAAAATCATCATCATCACTATTTTCATCATCATTATCGTCATCATCATCGTCCTCACCGCCATCATTGTCATCATTATCATCATCATCATCATCATCATCATCATCATTATCATCATCATCACCGCTATCATTGTCACTACCATCATTATCATCATCACTACCATCATTATCATCACCATCATCATTACCATCATCATCACAATCACCATCACCATCACCACTATCATCATCATCATCATCATCATCATCATCATCAATATCATCATCATCATCATCATCGTCATCACCATCATCATCATCATCATCATCAGAATCATCATCATCATCATCATCATCATCACCACCATCACAGTGATTGATATCACTATAATTTTAGCCACATCATCACCATCATCATTATTGCCATTGCTCTGATTATCCTTACCATCACTTTATCGTCATTAGCTTCATCAGCATCATGATGTACCTAGTATCCAGTGCAGTAGAATATGTAGATATCATAATCATGATATGCAGATGGTCCTATTATTATTATCATAATTTTTATCATTTTTATCTGATACCCAGGCCCATGCTCTCTATGCCCCGTCCAACATCCCGGAAAAGGATGACTTCCTGACGCATCGAGTGACACAGCTTTATGAGATGAGTGAGTTTGTTCGAATGACCTCTGGCTCGGCAGATCTCGTGTTGGTGACCGGCGACTTCAACTCTGAGCCGTTCTCTCTCGGTACCAAGCTAGCCCTTTCGAACGCTGGACTGATAGATGCTTGGGAGGCGAGGGAGAATAAAGAGGTATGCAGAGATACAAATTGTTTCGGAATGTGCATTAGGTTAAAAATTAAATGTGAATCAGCAAATAGCTGAACCAAATATTTTCTCATAGTAAGAGAAAACATGATAGCAATACACACGTGCTTTCCCGTGTAAATATTTGGCTTCTTTATTAACTCATATTCTATTGAAATCTGTAATTCGTATAGACTTTGTTAATTTCCATCATGCATGATCTGGAATGGTATGGATCTATGGATGTGCCGCGCTAAAACTCTGCAGTCTACCGGCAGTGCTTTTTGATAACAATGGATAATGAGCATGATTGCTCCATCTTATTCCGGCCCTCTACAGCTCACATGTAGTACAGTCACCACCTCGTCAAACGCAATATTTTCCTGTTATTTGACATACACCTATGAAATGAGTCTATAATCGGCGAATGCGCACTTTCATCACAAGAATGCATTGGTGAATTGTTCTCTGATAATTTTCCTGTCGACTGATAAAAAAATTAGGTAATTTCTGTCTCCGTTAAGTGTATTTTAAAGCCATTAAGATTCATGAATTTTCGACCCTTCGGCAGTCGAATTTTTTAACTTAAGATTTCTTTTCGTGATCCTGACCCGTGCAAAAACTGAATTTTATTTTTGTCTTCAAATTTCAAAGGAGGATGAGTGTGGAAGATAAACAATCAAGAAAAAAGTTTCTAAGTAAAGGATTGAATCTTGATTTGATAGGAGCTGATAGATACAACCGTTTAGTGGTCTGGGAATCCATACACCGCATTTCTGTCCCGCTACTATGTCACTGACGGCGAAAGGATCGATTACATAACCTATCGCTCCTCCCCTTTAATATGCTTGGTTACGTTTACATTTCTAAGGATACAATTGAATCTTAATTTGATAGGAGCTGATAGGTCAAAACCTTGGAGTGGTCTGGGAATCCACACACTGCATTTCAGACCCGGTACCATGTCACTGACGGTGAATGGATCGATTACATAACCCATCGCACCTCCCCCAAGTTCTTATACGTTTACATTTTTAAGTAAAGGATTGAATCTTGATTTGATAGGAGGTGATAGGCCAAACAATGGAGTGGTCCGGGAATCCATACAACGATTTCAGACCCGGAACTATAACAGTGATGATGAAAGGATCGAATACATAACCTACTGCCCCTCCCCCAAGTTCTTATACTTTTACATTTCTAAGTAAAGGATTAAATCTTAATTTGATAGGAGCTGATAGTGAAAGGCCAAACCTTGGAGTGGTCTGAGAACTTGTACACTGCAGTTCTGACCCAGTACTATGTCAGTGATGGGGACAAATCGATTATATAAACTATCGCACCTCCCCAAGTTCTTATACGTTAACATTTCTAAGGAAAGGATCGAATCTTGATTTGATAGGAGCTGATAGGCCAAACGGTGGAGTGGTCCGGGAATCCGTACACCGCATGCCAGATGCGATACTACATCACAGACGGGGAAAGGATCGATTACATAACTTATCACCGTTTCCCCACGCTCGGTTTCATTTACATTTCTATGGTTACAATTGAATTTTGATTTGATAGGAGCTGAAAGGTCAAACCGTGGAGTGGTCTGGGAGCCCGTACACTGCATTTCAGACCCAATACTATGTCACGGACAGGGAAAGGATCAATAACATAACCTACCGCACCTCCCCCAAGTTCTTTTACGTTTACATTTCTAAGTAAAGGATTGAATCTTAATTTGATAGGAGCTGATAGGTCAAACAGTGGAGTGGTCTGGGAATCCGTACACCGATTTCAGACACGGTACTATAACAGTGATGGGGAAATTATCGATTGCATAACCCATCGCACCTCCCCCAAGTTCTTTTACGTTTACATTTCTAAGTAAAGGATTGAATCTTGATTTGATAGGAGCTGATAGGTCAAACCGTGGAGTGGTCTGGAAACCCGTACACTGCATTTCAGACCCGGTATTATGTCACTGACGGCGAAAGGATCCATTACATAACCTATCGCTCCTCCCCTTATGCTTAGTTATGTTTACATTTCTACGTATACAATTGAATCTCGATTCGATAGGAGCTGATGGGTCAAACCGTGGAGTGGTCTGGGAACCCGTACACTGCATCTCAGACTCAGTAGGGCAATTCCATAAATACGGACGTAATTTTCAGACACTTCAATAAGCAATATTCCAAAACACCTTTGTTTATCCTATGTTTCCTTATTATGAAGAAATGTGTTTTGATGAGTTAAATAGAATGCCACATGTTTTGGGGACCACCTTAGCTCAGTGACCTTGAGTAANATATTATTGTTTGATAGTATAATGTACATGTAGCTTGCATGCCATGTTTTACACGCTTCCACCCGATTTCATTTTGTGAGCTCCCAATACCCCGTACGATTTCATGTAGTGAGTAGCGTCATGAGGTGCTGTTGCCAGGCGGCACTTAGCGCACAATCTGCCATTAGAAATACAGAACGTTCCGACTCACGTTGACATTGTTTCCTTTTCATCAATATTCATCCCAAAGACCATTGGCGTGAGCTTGAAATTTCACAAAATAATCAATATTCAAGGGAGTCTAATCATTTAAGTAAGCACTTTGATGCTCAAAATTAACCCATGTTTACATCTTTGTTTGATTGTGTAATGTATCATGTATGCCATTGTTTAGAATAGTGTTGGATTATAGATATTTCTCATGTATTTTACAGTTTAAAACAACAATTCAGGTGGAATATTAGACTTTGGAAGGTAAAATAGAAGTCAATTAGGAAAAATTTCAATTATCTTTTTAAAATAAATAACATTCCAGATAAAATTCCTATCAGTAATGAATAAAAATTGAAACAAAATCCAACAATACATGTATGTTTACAAGCTATGAGTTTTCAAAGTCTCAATTCCTCAATTCTGAAAATTGAATTTGTTTTATAAGGGATACCTTATGGATGTAAGAGTAATGAATTCAGAAACCAACCTCATAAGGCACATTAATTAGTTTCCTGGGGTCCCGGATAATGTAAAACTTTTTTTTGGCATTTATGAATCAGTACACAGATGGAAAGACCAACGAGAGACTGGCAAATGCTTATGCCATGGGTCAACAACTCTACTACATGAACACAGATGACGGAGAAAGGATCGACTACATTCTATACCAGTCTTCTAACAACTACACAGTTAGATGCATGAAAACTACACTTGCGCTTCAAAAAATTCCAGGAACGGATGTGGAATATTCTGACCATGAGGGGGTGCTTTCAACGCTTTATATATCGCAACAAAAGGGTGTGGATTTTGCTATGTTTTTTTTTATTTGGTGTACGCAGTTTTTCTGTTTGTGGGATGTTTTTTGTACAGTCTAACCTCGTTATAATGAGGTCGTTGGGACCTTAGAATGACCTCTTCATATTGAAACCTTGTTAAATCAGGGCCAAATTACAATAGAATACAGAGATGGGACCAGGAAAATGTCCTTGTTATAACGAGAGCTCGATATATCAGTGCTCTTTATAATGAGGTTTGACTCTATTTTACCTTTGATTTGATACATTGTTGCTTTAAATTGCATTCATTTCATTTGTGGAGCGTGCATGGTTTTGTTAGTTTATAATCATTGCACTACCAGCCTCATTGCACCTAGTCCAGTTGAGGACTCTGTGTTCTAATAACACCCATCTCTGCACATTCTCTTAATTGCATAGAATACACAGGAACTACACAGCACTCAACCACAGAGTTTCGCATACCCCTCTGATCGTGCCTCTGGCCTGGTCAGTTGAGAACTATGTGTTCTAATAGCACCCATCTCAGTACATTCCCTTCCCATGAACACATAGGGACTACACATGAGCACTCAACCACATAGTCTCACATACTGTACCCCTCTAATTTTGCAAACCCCTCTGATTGCGCTGGTTGAGTGCTGTGTAGTCCCTTTGTGTTCAGGGCAAGAGAATATGCAGAGATGGGTGCTATCAGAACACGTAGTCCTTAACTGGTCTGCATTGCACCAAGCATTTGCACGAAATGCGCCATATTGCATTATATGCACCCGCAAAATGCACCATACAGTACCCTTGCACTAGTCATGTAGCAATGCAACAATGCATTATTGCACCCAATTGTTTCTCGTACGACTTAACCGGTGTTATAGAATAATTCTTATTTTGTATTGCAGATTCTTAAGTATAAACCACTTCTATGTTTTTTAATCATCTTCATCTTCATCATCATCATCATCATCATCATCATCATCATCATCATCATCATCATCACCATCATCACCATCCTCATCACCATCACCATCAACATGATCATCATATTTATCATCATCATCATCATCACCACCATCATCATCATCATCATCATCACCACCACCATCATCATCATCATTACCATCATCATGATCTTTATCATTGTCATCTTTAATCATTGTTTTTGTTTTAATCAACGTTGTAATCAACGTTGCAATTAATTCTACATGTATATTCTTCTCTTCCTACACTCCATTAATTTATTTGTCCATTGTATTTTTGTCACAGATTTAATCATGAAAACTTACTTAATACCATCTGAATTCCTCACCTGAAGCACAATTATACTTTGCTTGAATCCTGATATATATTCTAACAAAACTTGCATTATCAAACGATGGTATTTATCTCACAACCTACATTTGAATACATGGATCTCATTTATAGAAATTACGAAACATAAATCTATTTTAGGACAGGAAGAAACCGTACAAATAGGAGCTCCCTAAAAATAGGAATTTAGTATCATATGAGGAAGTCTTCCTAATCGATCATTATATTTAGAAACAAGGGGACAGTCTGATAATTAAAAAGAAAACTAGAAAAAATAGGGCAAAATATTCAGAAATATCATGCTGCAACAACAAAAATATATGTCTCATTTGTTGAAGGGTTCATGGCATTTCATGGAGCAACAAAATCAACGAAATCAACAAAATTAACAAAATTTTCCTGTTTTGCAATGTTGAATATTAAAGCTGGAATTTGATAAAAATGCGTCATATCGGGAAAATCGGGGAGTCTGGGTGGATTTTGGATATTATATACACTACACCAAAAAATAAGGGATAAAAATGTTTGTAATTGATCTACTTCACTGTGGGCTTATTTTTCACGATGTGTAGTGGAGCGAGAGAAGGGCCAAAACTGATATTGAAAATGATAAAAACTGTGTTTAATAACATGTACCCAATGTTATATTTGATGTATTTCAAGTTATCTAAAACCTACAATTTAAATTTATATACAGATTTAATAGTGATCCCTAACTTGTAGGTGTTGGGTTGAATTACTGACCCTACCACAAACTTGAAATCTCCTTTTTAAAAGATTAAATCCTATAAATAAAAGTAAACTTTCATATCTTTTTAAACATTCCTGATTGCAGATTCGCAAGGTGAAGGCGATGCAAGCATCAAGAATCTCAACGCAGACGATGGGTCGTCACGGCAACACCTCCCTGAACACCTGAAAGAGGCGATCTCTCTCATCTCGGACAACATCGAGAAGATTAAGTCCGACCAGCGTTGGACGTACGTCAAGGCATTGTTTTGTGTCTTTCTACTGCTACTCTCGCCTTACTTCGCGAGTATTGGCTGGGTGCTGGCGTTAGTCTGGACGATCGGTTTGACGTTGTTGGCAGCATTTTTCTTCTGCATGGGGGTGGTCGTGAAGGAATGTGAACATAAAACTCTGACAGGGTTCGTAGAGGGAATGAAAGTTAGGTTGAGTATTGTCGAAAAGCATGAGATGGACCATGGAGAAACAAAGAGTAAGAGTATATGAGAGTAATATGAGAGTATTAGGAGAGTAATATATATTGGGGGCTGCTACCCCACGTAACAGTATAATGATTATTGATGGTATTTGTAACTGCTCATATTTTTGTTTATTGGATCAAGGTATTCTCTAACACTTTGCTGAATTATGAAGGTATAAGCTTGGCTGTCCCAGCCTGATACCTTTTAGATCAGGAAAGAATACCGTAGTGTGCACATAATTAGCCTGGCAGTAAGATATCACAAAGTACCGGTATGTTTTGATAATAACATGAATATTCTCTTTAACAAGTTAATTAGGAATATTAAAGACCGTCTGACCATTATTGATTTTTAAGTAAGAATCTGTTTTTTAAACATTCCAAACTTATGTTTTTGTACAAGTTTACAGGATTTTTTATAAGAATTGCCCTCAATATGGAAATCAATTACTTTCCATTCCTGTAATTGATTAGTAATTCATCTGCATGGGGGTGGTTGTGAAGGAATGTGAACATAAAACTCTGACAGGGTTCGTAGAGGGTATGAAAGTTAGGTTGAGTATTGTTGAGAGGCAGGAGATGGACCGTGGAGAACCAAAGAGCAAGAGTATATGAGAGTAATATGAGAGTATTAGGAGAGTAGTAGGAGAGTAATATATATTGGGGGCTGCTACCCGAAGTAACAGTATAATGATTATTGATGGTATTTGTAACTGATCATGGTTTTGTTAATTGGTTCAAGGTATTCTCTAACAATTTGCTGATTTATGAAGGTATAAGCTTGACTGTCCCAGCCTGATACCTTTTAGATCAGGAAAGAAAATATTAAAGTGTGCGCATAATTAGCCTTGCAGTAAGATGTCACAAAGTATGTTCTAATAATGATTATTTTAATTGGTTCAAGGCATTCTTTAACATTTTCTAGATTAAAAAAAAATCATGATCTTGGTTTGGCCAACCCAACAACTTTTAGACAGGGTAAAAAAAATGAATAAGTGTGAATACTGTTAGCAAGGTACTACAAAGGATATTTGAATTGTAACATTCATTCTCTATCACAAATTGAGTGTGAATGATGAATCCAGAATTCAAACTTCCTGACCATGACTAATTTTTAAAGAAATATCTGAATTTCGACAATTTCAAACTCATGTTTTCTTAGAAATTTACATATTTTTTAACGAGAATGGCACTAGTTATTACCAGAGAAATGAATATCCTTGATATTACAATGGGAATTATTATTGTTCCTGCTATTTCATCAGTATTATCCCCTCATTTTAAGCTGAAAGTCTGAGAATTGGACAAAAATTTAACAGTAATAGTAATACAATGAAAAAAGAGGTTAATTAGTCAAATAACTTTGTTGTTTTTGTTCAAATTGAATACAGAGTAAACCCATGTACAAACAAGGTGCTGGGAATCATGAGGGTCTAAATGAAAAAAAAAAACATTTCAACAACTTGGATCAAATTATATCTTATTCACTTTGGAACTCTGTTAACTGTGTTTCAAATAAACAAATATATTTTTAAACATTTTTTTGAGAAGGAAGCTATAGAAAATCATGCCGTTTACAAATAACTTATTTTGCAATTAAAACGTTAAATCTAAAAAAAAAGAGAAGAATGACGGGGAGGGCCTGAGGAGGTAGAACAAACACTAAAAAACCACTTCCAATAATAATCCAGACGTCAAATACAGGGTTTATATCTTAAACTGAGTTCATTCTTGCCAAATGATATTATGGCAATGGAAACATATTCTTGGTTCTTCAATGTAACTTGCCAGTTTTGACCTCTATTTCATTGGTATGAAAACCATTGTACACCTGTTCATGGGTTTATAAAACTTTATAAATTGCGAAACCCATTGATTTGTTTGAAATCATCATCTTTCATTCCTTTCTAATTTTGCAATGCAAGTCAATGTTTAGTTCTTGTTGATGTAATTCTATTTTTCACCAGGTAAATCACCTTGGAAATCAACTACGCTATTCATTCTCAATTTTCCTATCAAATTCTATATATTCCTTTCAAATTATATTTATTTTCAATGATATTGAATGTATAACTATTGTGATAATTCTTCATTATTGTTGTGTATTCTATCTTTTGATCAGCAAATGGAATGTGTTATTAATTTGCAATTAATGATCTATATATTTGTAATTGGTCACTGCCTTCTCGCAAATCTTATCTAATATAGTGAAACCTCTTTCTAACGAGGTCCTTGGGACCATGAAAATTACTTTGTTACATCAGGTTCCTCACTATATCAGGGTAAAAAACAAAGAACTATAGAGCTGGGACCAACAAAATCACCTTGTTATATCAGGTATCTCGCTATATCCGACCTCTTTATAACGAGGTTCCACTGTACACTAGTCAGAAGCTGTTTGTGATCTGAATCATGTATTACTAATTTATTTTCATTGGTCATAAATCTAGTTATCTATTTTCATAAATAAATGGAAGCCTAATTACATGAAAAAGCATTATTGTATGTTTTGTGAATTATATTCTCGTGTGTTTTTTTAGTTACAATGCAGAGGTACCAATTTCGGGAATATGCATGAAGTGAATT
>BQKZ01017954.1:7500-20672 GCA_036244855.1 Temnopleurus reevesii | reverse complement strand
CAACAATCTTAGAAAATGCCATGTACAAATAAATTTTAAATTCTAAAATTTCAAATTAAATATAAATAAAACAGTACATCGTAAAATGGAACCAAAGATCACGTCACAAACTGCCAAACCATCATTGAAAAAAAATATGTTTAAGCCTATGCTGCTTCTTCGAACTTATAATATCAACTATAACAACAACAACAACGTGCCCCTGATAATCAAATATATAATGTAATGGTGATATACATCTGTACCAACACAGAACTTGGTTAATGGGACTTTGGCTGGCAATTACCCCCATTTTATATCTCTAAATGTACCCTTTGAGTGCTAACACGTTGCCATAAAATCACACAGGGAACTCATCTGTGAGCAATCAGGAACTGAAGTCATTTATCAAAGGGATAATATAGTTGGCCATGTTGAATAATCTAGTGATTTTCATCAAGTGTATTTCTATCTTGCAAAAGGAATATACTTGAAACCTTTTCTGCCTTTTCTTTATGAGCATAATTCATTTAAAATAATGATTGATAAAATTAAAACAAACCATGAATTAAAGGGCAGCTGACAATCTGACTTCTGAAATTCTGCAATTGTGTCCCTCAAAATTATTAAAATGCATGGAAAATGGCACAGTGCAAGTATTCTTATTGAAAGGAAGACCAATTAGGCTCCAAATCACAAGGAAGTCAAGGCAATCAGAGGAGTCGTAAGATTGTCTTTGAGTTGAGACTGATCCCTTGTGTTATAGGTGTAAATCTGAATTGCAACATTGAAATTGTGTGTTAAATATTAAGATTTATATTATTACTATAATAATAATGATAATAATAAATGCTATATTGAATGGTATTACAAATCTATTTCCCAGTCGGATCATAAGCTAATTGTAAGCTGCGTGGTGGGCTCAAGATACAATGTCAGGGGGACCTTTGAAAACACTGTTAAATGGCTTAATTTGCTCCATGTACAATAAAAACTTAAATAATTATCAATGTTCTCAAACACTACACACCCAAGGTAAATTCTTCAATAGCACAAGTTTGTATTTTAATCACAAAGCAAGCTTAAGGGCATTGGATGGCAGTAAACTTACAAAGTAAGAGAAAAGGTTCGCAATCAAATTATGGAACATTAATGACAACAGCTCATGTTGAACATAACCATTCATTTATCAAAACAGGCACCAAGTATATCCACAATCTGATAAAAATGAACAATAAATAGCCTTGACAAAAATAATCCAGCAAAATTAGAAGAAAGGGTTACAATTTAGTTATCAAGCATTAATAAATAAAAAAAGTGTTGAGCTAAAGCATCCAACATATATCAAAAAAGCAAAAAACGTAATCAATCAAGTCGCAACAATTGACAGTTAAGTCTTAGATGACACCAGAGTCAAATCATTTGGGTGGGAGAGAAAGGTTGTAATTTAATTTAAAAAAATTAATGAAAACAGACATTCATCTTTCAAAAAGTCATCCATTTACAATCACCATGTAAGTCTCATAACATTTAATTGTTGACAGTTGGGGGCATTTGATGGCAGTGAACTCGCAAAGTGAGAGAAAGAGGTTGTAATTCAATTATGAAACATTAATGAAAACACCCAATCGTGCTGAGCTCAAACATCGCTGTATTACGGCTCAATCCTTCCAAATTGAAATGTTGTGTGTTGGACGATATATAAAGCAGAGTGTGTTCACATGGCCCTAAAAAATGTGTTCACACGACCCTCAAAAAGGGAAGACAATGGGTGACTTCAAGTATGGTGTTCGGTGTTGGTGTTGAGAGAGCAAAATGGTCCGTAAACCGAGCTCAAACACCGTTTGTCAGTTTACAGAAGTGATATAGAAACGACCGGAAATACGTCAGAATCTTGCAAGGTCTACCCCAAACACCGACAGACTTCAAGTTTGGTGTTGAGGCTGGTGTTGGTTTTGCTGCAACCCCAACACCAGCGTTCAACACCGTACTTGAAGTCACCCAATGTGCACTAACTTTAAAATGCAAACTAAATGTATACATCATGCATAGAAGCTGTTACATTTATTTACATTTCCACAGAGTTTTCCACTTCAGCCCTTCAAAAAAGCAGAGTGTTTACACAGCCCACAAAAAATGGGAGACAACGTGCGCTAACTAGTAAAATAATGCAAATGGAACGTTTGTATAATGCAAAAATGAAGTTTATGTTTGCATTTCGAAGAAATATTCCAATATATTTCTAAATATCATGAATACAGTCCTATGCACGCCATTTTCGGTCACGTGTATGACCAAAAATTAAAAAATTCTTGACTTTAACCCATTGGGTGACTTCAAGTACGGTGTTGAACGCTGGTGTTGGTGTTGCAGCAAAACAAACACCAGCCTCAACACCAAACTTGAAGTCTGTCGGTGTTTGGGGTAGACCTCGCAAAATTGTGACGTATTTCCGGTCGTTTCTGTTTCACTTCTGTAAACTGACCAACAGTGTTTGAGCTCGGTTTACGGACCATTTTGCTCTCTCAACACCAACACCAACACCAAACACCGTACTTGAAGTCACCATTGACTACTGAATTCTTAAAATCCAATAGACTTTGTGCAGGGACTTCTACTTGCCAACGGGTTAATAAGTTCTAACTCCGAGACCTCTACATACACAAAGATTTGTTTTTGTTTTTAGATACTAAAAGACATTTTTAGTCTTTTATTTACAGATATTTTTGTCAAATTAACTGGAGATCAAGGTCAAAGGTTAATGTGAATGGTCAAGTTTGTAACAAGATTTGTCTCTAATTTTTTTTAATTTGTACGGAACTTAATTATTGAGACCTCATCATTATTGTATTGAGGTATACATTCTGGAAATGTGGATAAGAAAATTGTAATTAATCAAAATGAAGATTTTCCACCATTTGCCAAACAAACGTGACCAAGAATGACTCACAAAAGGCTATGCATTCTGTGAAAAAAATGTTGTGCACACACCACCACCACCAGATTATACCAGCCAATGGAAACAAAATAGAGAACATTCTAAATCGCTCGGCTTTGAATTTCTCCAAAATGGCAATTCAGCATCCAAGGTGGCGACAAAAACGTGATACATGGCGGATAAAACATAATTGAGTTTGATAACCCAATAGATAGCCGTACAATAGTTCCGTCTGAAAAGGAATAACAAACTGGGATGTAATAAAGAATGTACCTGTCTTTTTAAAAATGAAAACAATTTTGGAAGGATCACACCTTCAGAACTTACTCAATGTTCATTGCTACAGGCACTTCAGCATATATGTGAATATTTTTTTAAGAATAGACAAATGCTAGGTCTAACGAAGAATATTAGTTTGATATGTTCTTTTTGAATATTCCTAGTCTTGTTTTTATCATAAGACACATCAGGCTTATGGGTATAGCTCTCAAAATTTGACAGTCGAGTACAACACATAGATTTAAACACTTTATAACATGAAATTTTTTGATGGGGTTTATTTTCACTAATTTTGCGTTGATGAATTCGCTAAAATTATCATTCATTAAAATACTCATAGACTTGTGTACAATCATCTATAAAAATTTGAAAAAAATAACCCACTAATATGTGAGAATATCTGAAATTCAGTCAATTTGAATAGAAATGATGTATGATTAAATACTGGCTTTTCCAGTAATATATTGAAGTTATTACTGGAGAAAATATATCCAACAGCCCTGACTTATAGTAGGTGGCATATGGGAAATTTCACAGCTAAGCCTTGTCATGTCCATTACATAAACAAGCACAATAGGCTACTGCTCCATTGCAAAGATACTAGAAAAAGATTTTCAGCTGCCACTGGTCTTTTGTAAGTTGCATATTCTTGCCTGTTATACAGCTCAAAAGCACTTGGATTTTAAAGAAAGAATATAGACTACCACCTGATATTTCACATCGTTGTGGTTTCTCGATTGGCCAAGAAAAAAAATTGTTTGGTTGCTCTCAACTGTCCGACCCTCTGCATATGGCCGAACATGAACTTTTTTCTAAAAAATCAAAGTAAATGCAAGCTAAAAAGACATTTTCAAAGATATTCCTATAGCTTGTCACTACATTTTAAATTTTGTGAGTCTTATCTTTTTACATGAAATGTATTCCAAAAATAAAATATCAATTAAAAGAAAAAATTCTAACCGACGCCATTTTTCAAAAATGGCACTGGAGGGCACCATTCATTTTTTGGCCTTATTTTCTTTCAATCAGAGTATGAAAGTCCTGTGTCTCCATATCAATCATGAAAATGCTCTCACACTCACTGATTCATGCAGGTTTTTTTTTTTTTACAGTAGTTTTACAGTAGTTATAAAGCCTTCCCTACAGGTAAATGACCAGTTGAATTGGAAATTGTCTGCACGACCTAGAGATATAGCCCCTTATTAAACGACCCCATTCCAACTAAAAAGGAACTGGCTACTGGCTAGCTTTGAACGTACTATGGTTTGCACAGTTTAAAATAGTTGTGTATTATATCATGGGTTGGAAAAGTCAAACTTTGAAAAGATGATGCTACTCTCTATAATAACATTGAAAAGCATGAAAGTCAAGTGAATTTTCGGGACAATTTTCTGTAGATTTCTGAACCAAGATTAATATATTGGCTTATAAATGCATCAAATTTAGAATATGACTTTGACAGAAAGAAAAATAAGTCCAAGGTTTATTCCTAGCTAGTACTCCAAGTGAGTCTCAACCATTTTTTTAAACCTCTTTTAAATCAGGAAAGGGAGAATTGGAAGCAAACTTTTATAAATTATCCTCAAATTGCCATTTAAAACATAGGAAATTGAGAAAAAACAAAAAAAAACACGTTTACTCACATTTTTCTGACTAGATCAAAACCTCTCAAGAAAAAGACTTCCCCTGAAATAAACATGAAATTGTTTTATGTTATTATTAAGGCTGGTAGAAAAAGATAGGGAATGAAGAAGATAAAAGAGATGTCGGCAGAAAAGAAGCAAAGAAGACAGAGAGGGAATTACTGAGATAGAGAGAGATAGTAGGAGTGTGATCAAGAGAGATGTAATAAGAGAAACATGGTGAAGTTCAAAATCATTACAAAGAACAATGATTAAACATACTCTTGTATTAAATAACAACGTGATTTTGAGGGCCCAACTCTTTCTACATTACTTTAGCTCTAATATGACAACATTTCGATAAAAAGAGGTAATTTCACGCCAATGAGCAAGTATTCCAGTGTAAAATATTTTGGCATTTTGAGACAACATATCAGTGTGTTATTATTTTCAAGCAGAAATTCTCACAAGACTAGCACAGCAAATATGCAAAAATAAAATAATTACAAAAATTCTAGCTTATACACTACCTCGAGAATTTCATTACATGTAGCTATCGTTATATTCATGAAGTTTTATATATTAGTTTGGTGTGAGCATGAACTTTTATCTAATGAAACACAGGTTAATAAATGTAGCAGCGGAGGTGTAATGCACCGCAAATTCATCCACGGGCCAATTAGAATGTAATTGTTACCATCGCGAAGGTTGCTAGAATGACATTTCGAATGTTTCATCCCTGTTCAAAACATGATACATTTATTTAGAATAATGTGCTAGGAGCGGTGCAATTTGTTCATTTCCTCCCTACCAACAATTTGCAATAATGCAGGCTCGAACAGAAACGTCATTTTTTTAAACTTTTAATTGAGGCTGCACAGAGGCAGAAGTCAATCGTATTTGAAAGACCCATTTTTATATCATTTTCTACATTTTTTAAAAAATTCCTACATTATAGTGGCTCATATTAACCACCAAGAAGACTATATTTAGCGAAGCGTTCTCTCATCATTTTCGCTTCTTTATTTGAAATGTGAGAATGAATGTCAACAAGGGCTCGTGCTTTCGTTTGGGAGACAGGAGAAATGGAGAAGACAAGATTATGCAGGAGGAAGAGACAATATTATTATGATTCACAGATAACAAAAAAAGAGAAAATTTTGTGTGCAAAAGCCAATATCTTCAAATTTTGATGAAGATTACAGGAACTGATACTNTCTATCTATCTATCTATCTATCTATCTATCTAGCTCGCTCTCTTTCTCTCAACCTCTTAGATCTTTATGGGATATTGTTGCCCATTTGAGGAGGGCACACTGATCACTCGTCCTCCTGGGGACATAAATCATTGCCCACGGAGCACACCATGATGATAATTTGGTGGGATGTTTTTAAATACAACAGATCATTCTCGTAATATTGCTGACAGGCCAGCGCCTCACAGTCTTCAAAGTAACATCAACAAATGTGCTTTATGACCCACGTTGGCAATCAACGGGGCATAATGGTGGTGATTTCTTTGCAACATGAGAACATTGCGAATAACATACTTCCAGATTAATTTCCATTCTTTCATTATTCTTAATGGTGAGAGAGGAGTACTAGTTGTGTCGGGTATTATTTTCAGTTTTAAAATACTTCAACTTACTCCAGGTCAAAGCTGCACTGTTGAGTTAATGTGATTACAAAACAAAATTAACCATGACTGTTAATTGAGCAGCATAATTTTTGTTTGTTGTTGAAATTAACAACGCTTTGGGCAACTGAGCAATATGAAAAACATTATAGAATACAAATTAAATAAATTATTTAATAAAAAAGTACTTTCTCTCTACCCTTCTCCCATGATACTATGCTTGAAAGCCAATTAAAAAAAAATATGTGAAAACTGAGTCAGTGAGTAAATGAAATAATAATGAATGACACAATTTGTACCAACAATTAATAACCACAAGTAATTGAGCGATGAAAAAAAATATTTTCAGGGAATAATTTCACTCTTCACATTTGATCAGCAGATTCATACGTTGGAGAAACCATTACCAACCCATAATTTATAGTTTTCTATGCATGAGTTGCTGAACAATACAACTTTTTCAATGCAATCATGCTAATATGCTTAACAAATAGCGATGTAATACCAGGAAAATTATTCCCTAATTTCAGAGAACAGATTATGAAACTGATTTGCCCGGGCATCAACAAAATCATTTGTTTTCGCTCCACCTTGTCCAAGAGGTTACAGACTATAAAATTGTCACGTCGCATGCGCCAATTTGCCATTACGCTCATTACATCTCCCGCCAACGAATATACGAAATTGGCGTTGCCCCGGGCACAAATGAACGCCAGGAAATGAGCGAGTTTGTTTGGTGGGAAAACATTGATGGTGCCACTTGGAGGTTGGACTGTCTCTACCCCAACTCTATTAAACCCATTGCAAACTGGGACCATTTGGTCCATACACAAAGCCTTTGACAATTACTGGGCCTGGCAGTTATTGGGTTAATAGAAGTTTGCAAATATGGGAGGATTCACTGACACTGTTTCTTGTGTTTGGAATATATTTTGGCAGACATTCACTGTGAGCAGAAGGGATAAAGACACTGGACAAAATAAACATCTTCAATTCAGGCCTTCAAAATAGCTCTATGGAAGCAAAAGAAAGTATCTTCCCTATTGATTCAGTGGGGACGTCGTGGTGTAGTGGTTCTGACTCTCGCCTTTCGTCCAGAGGGTCGAAGTTTTGAATCCTACCCATGGCGTTAATTTCCTTCAGCAAGAAATTCATCCACAGTGTGCTGCACTCAACACTGGTGGAAACGGGTACCTGGCTGGAGTTTGATCCATGAAATGCTTGAGCGCCTGAGTGGCTTGCTCAACAGTTATAGCCAGAGTAATAATATGGTACCAAGTGCAGTAGAATATATGCATTTTTTAAAGTAACTGTGCTAAATAAATGGTCCTATTATTACTACTTATAAAATAAAGTAGATTCTCTGTTGATTCAGTGAACAAATGTGACAAATGCTCTGCGTAATAAGAGGGAAGGAAATTTCTTGTGTTTATAAGGCTATTGCAAAAACTTGAACGTAAGCTCTTTTCTTGTCCATTCCCTTTGCCCTTTCTGCTCACACTGACTATAGTTGCTGGCAAGAATCCTTAATAACAATCCAAATTAGAACCCTGAATGCAGTTTAACCTATTATCTACTGAATTATATAATTCCTGTAGACTTTTAGGCAGGCACGACCCGGTTTCAGTTGTCAATGGATCAAGCTAAACAAAGAGCTCAATTAGTGTGCTCACGCTTCCATATAATGGCTTTTTTCAATGTCATTCTCATAAGTGTGGGGCTCGGCTCTAATTATGAAAATTGCCAAAGCATTTTAACACATTTAATGCGTATAATTGGGAGAATATGAACAAAATGTATCACATTTCTCTATAACACTAATTAAGTGATGACTGAAATGAGTGGGCTTCAAGGACAAAGCAAACATGTAAAATCAGTATTTTGCAAGAATATTGGCAAATTGACAGCACATTTCCCTTTTTAATGAGTAAAATATATATCACTTAATTAGAGTATCAGATAGTGGAATAGATCTTACTGTGGTTAAGAAGGTTTTAATATTACTCTCTTTTCCAACTCTCTACTTATCTCTCTCTACTTATCTTGGCACCGAGTACATAATCTATATTGCCAAGGAACATCATCGTCTTCACCTGAAGTATTCAGAAGACGACTGGTAGGGTTGACGCTGCGCAAGGACTAGAAGGAAGAGTCTGTTTTTACTCGCACAAGGAGCACTTTCAGCACAAACTTTTGTATAAATAAGGTCTTATTTGGAGCTCGATAATACAACACTTCACACAGTTCACAGCACCGCACAAAGTACGATATTACACTTTCCAGAGAAATGTACTCACATTGGAAGACGAAGAAGAACTTCTGAGAAATCTGCTAAGAAGTAATTCAGTGTCACTTCATATAATATGCTCACAGCTACAGAAGAGAGTAAATTTGACTAAACTGTATATCTCAACAGAATACTAGCAAATGATTTATGATTTGTTAAAATATGCAAGGTTTGTTTAATATATCAAGTGTTAATCCTTAAAGGTAGAGAGCAAAAATATTCTGCCATCGACAGGGAGATTTAAAAATAGTGTAATAATGAAAAAATGGTGAAATTCATGCACGCTTCGTGCAATTTCTTTATAACAGATTCCCCTTCTTTTTAGGATCTACTCTGCTATTAATTTAAGATCTGTGACCATGTAGGTCACTATAAAGGGGTAGAAATGTCTATTTTTCCTAAAAAATCACTTAAACTTCAGTTTAAATTTAAAGTACCTAGCACCTAATTCTATAATTGTAATGTAAAACATTTCAATAACTATTTATATAGAGAGTAATATTACACAGGGGCATTTAGTTTTCATGATGGTCTCATTGGATGTAGAAAAGTGAGATGAAATGTGAAAATTAAAGCAAAATCGCATAACCCGTTCGAAATTCATGAATTTTCAAGTCCTATGTGATATCATGATCCCTAACGCTGAAGGGGGTCCTTGCTGTTGGCCACTTTAGCAAAATATGTGACATACTCCTAAACAATTCTCTATAAACTTTGTATCATTTATTTTGGAGGGGAAAATGGACCAAAATAAGATTTAAAACAAGGGTTCGACATGATTCTCTCAAAAATACATGGAAAACAAATACAGGCATACTATACTCAAGCAAAAAAAAAACAACATTTTGTTGACTCGAGAAAAACAAGAAGAAAATGTGAAATTTGGTGCACATAAAAAAAGGAGGAGTTGTCCAACAGATGTCACAGATTCCGTCAAAGTTGATGATCGCATGGATCCCAATCAGAAATATTGCACAAGATTAAAAAGAAAACCATCTATCTCTTCTTCGTAAGTCATTTGTAAGCAATCACTCCCAATAACACTCACAATCTTGGAAACTGAGATTTCATCCATTTCCCTCCCAGTAGTGTCACATATATTTCAATCATATAGTTGAGCCTTTGTCTAAAGTCACCTCACATTACATAGCGACATACATTTTCATTCCCTCTAATACATTTCGATGCTGTCAAATTCACTCACCAAATGGGAATTTAGATGAGGAGAATTACTTTCAAATACTTATTTCCTGCACTTGCCTTTAGGTCAATTTTGACAATAACTTTGTCAAATACCTAGAAAAAAAATTGAAGCAGAATTGACAACTTTAAAATTCAGAGATCTACACTGGGTGACTTCAAGTATGGTGTTCGGTGTTGGTGTTGGTGTTGAGAGGGCAAAACGGTCCGTAAACCGAGCTCCAACACTGTCAGTTTGCAGAAGTGATACAGAAACGACCGGAAATACGTCAGAATCTTGCGAGGTCTACCCCAAACATCGACAGACCTCAAGTTTGGTGTTGAGGCTGGTGTTGGTTTTGCTGCAACACCAACATCAGCGTTCAACACCATACTTGAAGTCACCCACTGACGTCCTTGACAAGAAAGAGGTTGGGTGAATCTGATCAACTGCATTGCTATTATTAATAACAATGAACATTTCCTTTATATTGATTAATGTAGATAGTCTGAAAATATCAGGACTAATGATCATTAATGATTTCTAAAAATCTTTGAGACAGATTCAGGGGCCATTTAAAGGTGCACACATTATACTCTAAAGGCCCGGGCACACCAAACACGGCACGGTTTTTACGCGATGTCTTCCCTGTGATTGGTCAATAGATGAACATCCTTTGCGCGGAGGAGCGTGCTGGTCAATAACAACCAAGATGCTGGGAAAGTTCCGTGCCGTTATGCCGTGCAGTGTTTGGTGTGCTGGGGCCTTAAGACAGAGATTAGATATACAGACATATTTATAATAATAATAATAATAATAATAATAATAATGAACGGCTTTTATATAGCGCTTATCAACTCTAAGAATTCTCTAAGCGCTCTACGATTGCAGCATTATTACCCTGGCTTTAGCCCGGCAACCACTCCATTAGCGCACTTGGCGTTTCAAGGAATATATTCCTGCCAGGTACCCATTCACCTCACCTGGGTTGAGTGCAGCACACCATGGGTAAATTTCTTGCTGAAGGAAATTAACGCCCTGGGAGAGATTTGAACCACCGACCCTCTAGTTAAGAGGCGAGAGTCCGAACTACTACACCACGACGCTCCCACAATAATCCACATAATCAATCTGAAATATCACCATCTTTACGCAAAAAAAAACTGATAAATTCCATGATGACTGGATATTGTTTGAAATAAAATCCATAAGAATATAAAATGATGGTTGAATGAATTGTGTATGACACTTTTTCTTTCCAATAGAAGATCTGGTTTGAAGAAAATGAGACTAATAAGTATCTAATATTGCCTGAAAGACAAAAAGAGTTGTTGGGTTGCCATCAACAGACTGTCCAACCCTCTGAAATTGACCCGATCTATTTTGGTTTATTTTTTATTTTTTTTTTTTATTATTACTTACTTCTTCTTCTTCTTTTTTTTTTCTTTTTTTTTTTTTTACTTTTCACTCAAATCTAAATATAGTGAAAATGCAGAATAGCATGTGAAAACAACCATATCATTTTCAGAAGGTCCTTGTTTTTATTCCCCATTAGAACTGTGATAATTGTGTTCAAAAGATTTTATAAAAATGATTTTAACAGACTGTCCAACATTTTTTTTTTTCATGGCATTCGAGGGCAACCAAACAGTTTGTTTTTTCGTACATAGAGACCGGATTTATGAAATCCACTTGTTTACAAATTTGGACAAATGAGACGTCAAGTTCCGCAATTGTCTAAAAGGATAGAATCATGCTGCCACCTATCATCAATATCCACGTAACTTAAAATTTAGAGAAAAATTGCAAAAGATTTGATAAGCTCACTTTTCAGCAGATAATTCTGTCAATATTGATCAGTGTTTCATTATCTTTGATAAGATAAAATCCGAGAATAGAGGATAGAAACAAAAGATGTTTAAAAGTGTGGGATTTTATTCTGCCTTTATCAATATCCATCTTCTACATTCATTTTGGCATACATAACTTTTTGCGGACGAGTTTGATGAAGTGGACAAATCAGCTTATCAATATTGTTCAATCTTCGCTGATTTGATCTCTGTTCACATTCAATTTACTGTACTTTATATGTCAACAGACATGTAGTCAAATGTGATCACCTTTTCCTTATCAATTTGAAATCATACTCTTTACAAATTTGAAAGATTTGTAGAATATTTCTTTGAAATTTTTCCATTTCATAATCATGACAAATTTCCTAATCTCAAATTCAGTCTGTCATGATGCGACATGTTCTCATTGATCCATTTAAGGGCACTTAAGGGCACTCTTTCCCTTTGTAATGAGCAATATATCACTATCAGATAGTGGAATAGATCTTACTGTAGTTAAGAAGGTTTTAATATTACAAAACTGGTTTAAATATATGCCGCCCATTTGATAGGTTTAAAACAAAACTAAAGAATTTACCTAAAAGTGTAAAAGAATAAAATAGACATTTACTAAAGAGGCAAAATAGATCAGCGCTCAGGAAGTATATAGCTTTGGGTCAGTAGATTGGTCATGCTCAGTTCGCCGAAACTTCCGCAGAGGTTTATCTGGGCATCGCAAGTTGCTATATAGACTCTTACGACCAACCAGTGCTCATTTGCAAGTTCTTGGTATTACCTTTAACTTTAAGGACTGCAAAAAAAATCTGAATGGTTCTTGAGTAGCTCAGAATGCACTCGTAAAACCCCCCATGATTAAACAGTATTAACTCTCTGCAGCATCTGGCTTTAAATTGATTAAGAGTTAATCGTCCCACCAAGAAAACATATGGTTTGCAATAGCCTGGAAGACAGTTATCATCGCTCGGCTCAATAGAGGGCGGGCAGGTGAATGACCTTCCGATTCCGCTCTTGTTACCAAGGCCGATAAAATACAATTATTGAGCTCGTTTCTCTCCGGGCGAGGTTCCCTTATATCTTAAGGAGGAGGAGGTGGATACGACAAAGTGGCCAAGGGCTGGTCTGATTAATTTCGAGGCACAGGAGAGGATTAATTTATTAGGGGAGATGTCATTATCTTGCTCCTTTTCTCATTATTTGCATTCAACATTATCTTCCTCTTTAAAAGTTTAATCACTCTTTCTGTTAATTTCATTTGGTGCTTTTTTCATCTTTGCAATCTTCCTATCATCTAATCTCGCTCCCTCCCCTCTTCAATCCCTCTCTATCAATCAGTTCCCCACTCCCTCCTTCCTTCCCGCCTGCATGCTCACCCTCCTTCCCTCCCTTTGTCCCTCCCCC
>BQKZ01017827.1:0-10798 GCA_036244855.1 Temnopleurus reevesii | reverse complement strand
GTTTCATTTGATATAATTATAATTATTACAGGCTTTCTACCAGGCAATGGTTTTTAATAATAATAATGAACAGCTTTTATATAGCGCTTATCAATTTTTCATGAGAATTCCCTAAGTGCTCTACAATTGCAGCATTATTACCCTGGCTTTAGCAGTGCAGCTATTAGGCGCATAAGCTTTTTCAAGGAATAAGTTCCTACCAGGTACCCATTCACCGCACCCGGGTTGAGTGCAGGACAATTTGGATGAATTTCTTGCTGAAGGAATTAACGCCATGGGTGGGATTCGAACCTACAACCCTTTCGTTGAAAGGCGAGAGTCAGAATCACTACACCTCAGTGCCTCCACACATTTATAAATGTCCCTAGAGTAATGAGGCAAACTCATTGTTTTATGATCAATTCTTTTTGTCCTTCAATGTCAGATATGACAACAAATATCAGTCTGTGTCCAGTGCTTCTCGATAACAAACACACTGTCGCAATATTCCAAACAATGTGGCTGCATTCTACGTACTGCTTGTTACTAGTCCAGTTGAGGACTGTGTGTTCTGATAGCACCCACCTCCGCATATTCTCTTGCACAGAACACACAAGGACTGCACAGCACTCAACCACAGAGTCCTTACATAATCTTCTGATTGTTCCTAGTCCAGTTGAAGACTCTGTGCTCTGATAGCACCCACCTCTGCATATTCTCTTACACTGAATACGCGGGGACTGCATAGCACTCAACCACAGAGTCCTTACACTGTACATACCTTTCTCATCATGCTTACCCCTCCGATCACGCCTCTACACATGTTCAGTGGAAGAGAATATGCAGAGCGGGGTGCTATCAGAACATAGAGTCCTCAACTGGACTAACAGCCCACAAAACCCAATCACAAATATTCAACATGGAAAGCTCATCAAGGAGTTCATCTCGAATCCCATCAAGCCCACCGCTATGGTGGCTCTTCAAATCGATCAACAACAGGCTTAGCGCGCAGTGAAGTTAGTGATTTTGGACAAGAAGTTTGTGACCCGAGATGCAAAGTTTGTGATCTGAGATGCAACGTTTTTTACTTGAGATGCAAAGTTTTTGACCCAAGATGTATAGTTAGTTCCTCATGCTCCAGTCACATATAAGCCCTAACTGAGCAACGATTCAAAATAATTTATTGTTTGCAGGCTGTTGTCATGTTAAATAATGTTTTTCTAAGTGACTGGGGTTTAAACCCATCAAATCTGTGCGCACCCCCCCCCCCCCCCCCCCCCATCCAAAATGTGAAGTTTGTGACCACCCTTGGGGAGCAAACTTTGTGTCCCCTGTCATGAACTTCCTGTTTCATGTTGCAAATTTCATGATTCAAAGCATGCTTCATGGAGCTTGTCACAGCGACTATCTGTCAGCGCTGACTAAATCCAATAAAATCTTTCGTTTTAATTTGATGAAAAGTACTTATTTCTGACCGTTGCTAAAAGGACTGTCAGAAAATGACTGATTGTTGCTACAACAAACTTCATGAAATGCTCTCCTGGGCGGTTTTTATCCAAATCGTTCTTCAAGTTATTTAGCCCTACAGCTTTCAGAAAGATTGGAGTAAGGTAACGAGTGTAATATGCGTAAGATTATGGGTCATTCAGCACAAGAACTGGTACCAGTCGTGTGTGTTCTTACTGTCTTTTGTAACTTTGTGAAACACTGCCCTAGTCACAAACTTCATGGTGCACACGGCATCTGGTCGACCGTACTTGGAAGCAACCATAATAAAACCTCCAATCCTACAGACCACAGTATCCAAACGACCAGACATCTTTATCAACAAACATCCACTGTCCGTGGTCATTAGTGACTGACATATGACTGAATCATGTGGGACTACGGGCTGAATCTTGTAGCATGACATATAACTGAATACTGCGGGACTACACTTTAAAATTCATTATATTACATAGGACTGAATATTATGGGACTATGTACACTCTAGCTCTATAGTCAAATGAAACGAATAGATTGCTGGTCGCAAACTTCACAACACAAATGGTCTCTGGTTTATTGAACTTGAAATCCACCATTATACATCCCCCTATCCTACAGACCACAGTATCCAAACGACCAGACATCTTTATCAACAAACATCCACAGTCCGTGGTCATTAGTGACTGACATATGACTGAATCTGTGGGGACTACACTACAGCCAGGCTGAATCTTGTAGCATATCAAATACTGTATGAGCCAATATTTTTGCATGCAGATATTTTCACGTTTTAGGACCAGTTTGACACAATAATGTTTTGTCTTTTTTGCTTTTTTGACAGTGTCTGTATGCATATAAACGTGCATACTGAATGGAAATTTTGTGAGGTTCAAACCGGGAAAATTAGCTAAAACAAAACAATAGTAAAAACATCAACTTATATAGTATCCAAAGGACCCGACATCTTTAAAAGCATATGTCCACGGTCCGTGATCATTAGTGACTGACATATGACTGAATCGTGTAGGACTACGGGCTGAATCTTTTTACATGACATTTATCGAATAGGCCGACTGCATGAGCCAATATTTTCGCATGCAGATATTTTCATATTTTGCGAGCAGTTTGACATTTTAGCGTGTTGCCATTTTTGGGTAATTGACAATGTTTGTATGCATATGAATGTGCATCATACTGAATGGAAATTTTCACAAAGTTCGAACCGCGAAATTAGCGAAAAATAAAAACCATCGCAAAATTTCAGCTTATACAGTATCTAACTGACCAGACATTTTTAAAAACAAACATCCCATTTTACGGTGATGCATGCAAAATTATTCAAAAACTATCAAATGAATACATTCTATTTGTAGCCAATCAATATTCATTAAAAAAGAAGAGACATTAATAAACATCAATTTGTTAAAAAAACATAACCCTTTGTAGTGATCATTCTTCTCATGTGCTGATATATGATTGAGATTTCTTGTTTTCAAAGAAGGGTATAAAAAATGGAAGGGATTTTTTTTCATTTTCTCAAGTTCAACGAGGAGTTTTTCCCTCACAAAACCAGTAACAAACTGTCACACCAAATCCAAATCCTTTCTGCCTTGACCTTTAGTTCCCATATTACATTTCAACCGTTCCATCATCATTTTTCACAACTTCATCGGAAAATAAACTCTTTATACAATTCTCTCCTCCCTTCCAGGCACAGCCCTCAATATGAATTAAAATCGAGATGAAAAAAGGGTGACAAAAATGGGTGCAAAATGCAAACATTTTTCTGCCCCGCCGTAAGAAGGTTATGTGTGCCTAGATTTCTATACCATGCAAGTTCTGCATACCTGCGACAGAAGGTTGCGCTGGTAGATAGTCGTTGGTGCTTTGTGTGGGAACGCTAAATGATGCAGTTGTAAAGTTTCTCAATGGCCGTATAACCAGAGGCATTTAAACATGGGGTTCGTTCCCACAGTGTTTTTATAATGGTGTTTCTGACCGATGCCTGGTGCACAGCCCCCTTTTAAAGGATATCCAAGGCCAAAAATTAAAATTTTGAATAAATTAAAATCGAGATGGAAAAGGGTGACAAAATGGTCGCAAAATGCAAATATTTTTCTGCCCCCACGTAAGAAGGTTATGTGTGCATAGATTTCTATACTTTTAAAGAGTAGCTGAGGCCAAAAATAATAATTTGCCAGTTGGTATCATACAACACCAACTCCCCTAAACATCACATGAAATTAAAAAGGTGTTTAATTTACCAGGTGTTGAATTTTGAAAATTGAATGTTTTTCATTTTAACTCAAAAGACGACTTACACAAAGACTAGGCAAAACATAAGCGAATGGGGATGTGCACACGAAAACGCGAACGCATTGCAACAAGCAACACACAGAGCCTGAATCGGGGGTTGGGCTCTGTCCGTCGATCTTGAATGAGACGTTTATTTGTTTCTAACTCCTTAATCAGTAATAATAATAACAATAGTAATAATAGATGCAATTTTTATAACGCACGTATCCACTCTGCTGAGTGCTCAAAGCGCTTTGCATTATTATCACCCTGGCTTTAGTCCAGCATACAACAGCGCACATGGCATTTCAAGATAATCTGTATCACGTTGGATAAAGTCCTTTTTTATTAACTTTATGTACTTAAATGACATACAAATTATATTTTTGACCTAAATCACCCTTTAATCCATATGAGAGTCGATCAATGTTGCTACTTGCCCCATTCAAAGCGTAATAACTTTAGAGACGGGGGTAGAAAAGAGAGCAGTGCGAACGAGCTTTTCCAATGGGGGTAATTTGCGGGACAAATGTTTGCTAAATGTGCAGAAAAGGCTGGCCGGGCATTTTAGCGAGGAGCTAAATGATATTAAGGATGGGAGCGTGGAATATATGCATACGCCCGCACCATGCATGCCATCATTATGAATATTGCTGGGATGATAAAAAAATTGATGTTTTCCATTCATAAAAACTATGATAAAAAGCTGTCCCAACTTTCTTCATTTTACATATACAGGCCAATGCCAAACAAAGAAAGAAAATAGAAATGAAAGTAGATAAAGCATAAATAATATTATAACAAAGAGAACACAACTTTTTAATAAGAACATGTTTCGAGGTGGCATCACTTCATCTTCAGCTTAAATAATACTGACAAGTTCGGGTTTATATAGCATTTAAAGCAATTAACAATATGTAAAAATTTTATTTCATGGCAATTGAACCCTAATAATGAGGTATTTAAGCTGAAGATGAAGTGATGCCACTTCGAAACATGTTCTTATTAAAAAGTTGTGTTCTTTGTTATAATATTATTTAAATTTGTATTGTGTTGTTCTTTTGGAAGATAAAGCATAACTCTACGAATTTTAGTGGTTTAAGAGTAATAATGATGGTAATTTTATGTAACTTACGGAGTGCACATATCCACTCTGCAGAGTGCTCTAGTCATTTCAGCATTTATTACCATGACTTTAGCCCAGTGTACACCATCGCAAAAGAATTTAAACAAATAGTCCTGTCAGGTTCCCATCATCTTCACCCGTGTTGAGTGCAGCAGTTTGGATGAATTATAATCATTATTATCATTATTAGGTGATCGTGCCTTTGTCAGTGCCGCGCCAAAACTCTGGAACGACCTCCCACTTGAAATTCGCTCTGCCCGATCAATCGCTTCATTCAAAACAGCCCTTAAGACCCATCTATTTAGGGATATCTTTGAGTAGATTTAAGTTGTTATTTTACATGTACTATACTACTATTGTTTAATGTTATTATGATTGCTTGTTATGCGCAGTTGAGTATATTCCTATAGAAATTGCGCAATATAAATGTACAATTATTATTATCACCATGACTTAATCCCAGCATACACCACCACAAAAGCATTTCAACAAACCAATATTCCTGGAAGGTTCCCATTCACCTCCCCTGGGTTGAGTGCAGCGCAGTGTTGAAGAGTTTCTTGCTGAAGGGAATCAATACATACCATGAGTGGGATTAAACAGCGACCCATCGGTTGAAAAGTGAGAATCAGAACCACTACACGATAAATGTTTCCATATTTAAGGAGTGTTGCTAGAAAGTTGCAAATAATTGCATTGCAAACCAATTGCAAATTGATACACATATTTTGATTCATACACGTTCAACGATTCCAGCAATACTATGATTCTAACAAGACGCGCATGAACAACAATATTTATTGGCAAGTTTCCATTAACCGCAACTTGTGGAGGCGTCGTGGTGTAGTGGTCATACCTCTCGCGTTTCAACTAGAGGGTCGTAGATTTGAGTCCCACACAGGGCGTTAATTTCCTTCAGCAAGAGATTCATCCACATTGTCCTGCACTCAACCCAGGTGAGGTGAATGGGTACCTGGCAGGAATATTTATTCTCTGAAATGTCAAGTGTGCTGTGAATGGCTGCCGGGCTGAAGCCAAGGTAATGATAATGTAAAGCGCCTTGAGCACTCAGCAGGGTGGATACGTGCGCTATATATATTGCATCTATTATTATTATTATCATTAAAACCGCGACCCTTCGGTTGAAAAGTGAGAATCAGCACTATTATACGATAAATGTTTCCATATTTTGGGAGTGTTGCTAGAAAGTTNCACTTAATATAAAACCTCATCAAACATCCATCTCAGAATCTACCCAATTTTTAAAAAAAAAAGAATAAAAAAGGTTCCGACCGACCAACACTTTTTTCAAAAATGGCATGGAAAGGCAACCAAACTATTTGGGGAGGTCTAGGCCAAAACTTTGTCCTACAGCAGTCTTATATTTGTTTCCTTTCCCTCTGCTTTAGATTCTTCTTCAGGGTATAATTTTCCTGGTGTCGCATCGCAATTTGCCATGCATTTATTTTAGCATGATTCCTACACAAGAGATGATTTATATAGCAATTTTTTACATAGAACTGTACAGTAAAGTGTTGGAAACGATTCCTCAATGTCTAAAACTAGAATTATTCCATGTTCCGTGTTCTTTTTCATTTGTTCTATCTTGTCATCTTTATCAATCAATGTAAATTGACATCACTCACTTAATATAAAACCTCATCAAACATCCATCTCAGAATCTACCCAATCTTAATTCAAATGGTAAACATCCATGTTTGATCATGTACAGCTCAAAGAATAAACAAAATGCATGTAATCTACTTCCATTAGTCATCTTATTGATTCGTCAGCGATAAAAGGGCGTTCGATCATGCCCCGTTTTAGACTACACCGTTAATCCATTGGATACAAAATTAAGTAATTCCCAGATATTTTGTACAGGGACTACCTGGTTCCAGAAGACGAAGGGTTAACAAAAAACACTGTAGTTTCAGTGGAGTACTGTTATGTCATCGCGATTTTGACTTACATCAATTGACGATAACATCCATGTTTGATCATGAACAGCTCAAAGAATAAACAAAATGCATGTAATCTACTTTCATTAGTCATCTTATTGATTCGCCAGTGCAAGAAAGGTGCTAGATTGTGCCCCTTTCAGACTACACTGTTAAACCAGTGACTGCCGAATTCTGTTATTCCCATATACTTTGTGCAGGGACCACCCGGTTCCAGTGGGCGAAGGGTTAACAAAAAATTTCAGTGGAGTGGTGTTGTGCTGTAGTGGTTCTGATTCACACTGATAAACCTGAGGGTTGTGGTTCAAATCTCATCAATGATGACGATTTCCTTTGACAGCAAGAAATTCATCCAAACTGTGCTGCACTAAACCCAGGTGAGGTCACATAACCATCTGGTGCAGTGGTTCTGCATCTCGCCTTTCAACCAGAGCACTGTGATTCAAATCCCTCCCATGGCATCTATTTCCTTTGACAGCAAGAAATTCATCCAAACTGTGCTGCACTCACCCAGGCGAGGTCACCAAACCGTCTGATGTAGTTGTTCTGTTCTTGCATACATAAATAAATTAATAAATTTAAAAAAAATGAATAGAATTAAATAATTGAAATGAATTAAACATGGGGTCCTAATTGATTTTCCAGTGCGATCAACCACTTTTCTAAATCTCTAATGTTGGGAATAAAATAAATCTGAATCTGAAAATCTAAAATCAATATCTTTCTAAAAACACAAAAAAAATTATTTGCGCAAAAATAAATATAACCCTAAAACCTATTCTATCAGCCTCTTACCAAACCCTTGGACGAGTTTTGAAGTACGTACAGCAAATTTCTCTTGAAGAACTCGACGAGATCTCTTCATTTCACGGCAAAAAATATGAAATCTAATCTTCACCTCCTCTCAGAATTCAAGTAGTGCAATCAGAACACCGTTATGATTTTTCTCCGCGAAAATAAAGCTCTTCGGCGCTTGAAATTCCCTAAATGCATGAGGCACGTTTCCACTGTGTGATAACTGCAGCTCTTGATAATTCATTATAAAAGTTTTAATTTCAGACCAATTATGTTCTGATTCGAACATTATTTCATCACAAGATATGGTTTAAAAGAAATTAATTTTCCTCGATATACACTGTACATTGTCAATGCATGCGCTAGCCCCCGTTCCCCTTGGGTCAGAGCTACATGTAGGGGCGCCAAAATTTGATGTCAAATGCGAGGCAAATTCGCTGAAAGGAGGGCGTTCATTTTAGTAGTCAGTGGTAAGGAACCTCACTGATCTCCATAGACTTTGTACACAAATAAGACATGTGAGGACTAGGTATGTGGCTTATTTCACGATATAGCCAACTCATATCACAGTTATCCCTAACTTATTTTACTGGGCTTATATTCTAAAATTCCAAATACAGCAGTAAAATGGGGAAAGTGAGAATGCATCCAGCATTTGGAGAGCCCCAAGTAGACTGGTAAATACGAAGGATTGTGGTCTTACGAGGGACCCGTCTTTAAATACAGGGGAACGAGAAACCTAATATTTGACGGTACATATCCACAAATACACACTGCGATGAAATAAGCTTTCTCAATCCGATTACTGAAATCAGCTGGTGGCAAATGTGCAGAAGGGATAATGTTGGAAAGTTTTGATGCACTGCTAAGTCGGGTTGCATTAACATCTTTCATTCGAACATTAATGACAAATTATTCAATCAAATATTGGAATCAAGATAGATCATGTAATGTGACATATGTGAAAATATGTAAAGCTGATGGTATTATCATTTCTGGTAACATGGTACATTACCTCAATTAGAATAATCCAAAACCAGCAAGGAGAGAGATTAATTTCAATCACGACATAAAAGAATGAATTTTATTCCACTTTGGTGAGAGATTAAAATCAATTCCACTACTTGCTGGTGTACACTTTCTGGTGCTGTTCAATAAGAACAGAGTCAGTGTCACAAATCAAACCCTAGTTTTTCCTGTGCAGTGTTAACCAAATGTTACAACCAAGTATTAGCTGTGCATAGTGTTAAAAACATACAACATGCACAGTATTGGTCTGACGCACTGCTTCACAATTAACATCCTGAAGCAGTGCATCATGTGAGCATGATGTTAAATCAACACCCCATTTTTTTGCTGTGTTGTATTAGCCCAGGATTACATAATTGCAGGGCACCACATACCCACTTGCCCACATGCCCGGGGCAACAAAATTAAGCTGTCAGGCAAGTAAATGAAATTGTCACTTGCCCAAAAGGGCAAGTAATAGTTTTATACTAGTTTCACTCTATATGTGCAAATTGGCTAACAACTTGGGCATGACAAACTTTTCTTCGGGCAAGTGATTTGAAATCTATGTTTATTTTCTTCTCCTCAATCACGCCTGTTATGACTGGCAGAAGATTTATTTAAATAATTTTGGAGCTAGATGTTTATTCATTGTTTTCCTGAAATCAAATCGACACCCTGATTTCTTTTCGTGTAGTGTTAGCCCAGTGTTAAATTAACGCCAAGGTTTTTGCTCTGTGGTATTATGTTGATATCACATTAACACCTGGTGCTTACTCTGCAGAGTGTTCGCAGTGTTAGCTCAACACTGTATTAGCACAATTTAAAATTAAACCCCATGGTTATTGTGATACATAATGTTTACCTAATCATAAATCATTTTGCTGTGCAGTGATAAATTAACGTCTTGGCTTTTACCAAGCACCCAGATACCCTGGTGTCAAACCAAGCACCCTAGTTTTTGCAATACAGTGCTTAGCCCAGGCTTGGAATGATGACTCACATTGCATACAACACTTATGCTTTGCTCCATGCATACATGTATCTCTTATCATATTAGCTGATACAATCTATGTTTATTTTCTTCTCCTCAATCACGCCTGTTATGACTGGCAGGAGATTTATTTGAATATTTTTGGAGCGGGATGTTTATTCACAAACATATTTTGGAGAGCGATGTGATGATCTTGGCAGGTTGTTTGTATAATGCTTATTAGTTTCAAACTATTTTTCAATGCGTGTTACATATTTCATTTTAATTACATTTCCTTGGGTAAGGTTTTTAGAAAAAACAAACTGGGCTTATATTTTCAAATCATCTTCCTTTTCATTAACCTAATGTAATTTTTCTTACACTTTATTTTCTTGTACTTTTTTTTTCTTTATCTCTTTCTCTAACTAAACTGACATAATGATTACAATTACATCTATTTCATATTAATTACAATAAAATGATTGGATAGAAATTAGTCTGGTCGCGATCTACACCTAAAATGACATTTAATCATCTTTGATTGGAAGCATATATGGAAAGACAAGGCAAACATATAATACACACACAAACATAAACACAGATATATTGCACACATCTTTCTCTTTCTCTCCCTCTCTCCATCTCTTTCTCTCTCTATTTCTCTCTATTGATGCTCATTCAAAGGAAGATTTTATTAACAATCAGATTATTGAGCAATTTTATATTGCTTCCACACCTAACATTCTCAAGAATTTGCGAGCCAATAATAAAATACATTGTACGTAATACATGATTTATATCTACAATGTATAGTGCAATTTAGTATACCTTTGAAAATCATTTAGAATGTATCAAGGGAAATTTCATAAACTCATGAGTAAACTTAATCCTATTTTCAAAGCCAGCTACAGGGAATGATTTTACTTTTCATTTTTGATTAGCAGTTTAAGACATTGGGGAAACATTTTCAAAACTTTACTTTACATTTCTATGTATAAAAGTTGCTAGACAAATCATCTTTTGCACAGCAATCATACGAAACTACATAGAAAATTGCGATGCGATACTAGGAAAATTATTCTCTGAGCTATTAGGATATAAAGATATGCAAAAAAAGTGACTTGAATAAACAAACTTGGTTGCCTCGTAAAACCCTCAGAGCAATAACACCATTAG
>BQKZ01017824.1:6644-17285 GCA_036244855.1 Temnopleurus reevesii | reverse complement strand
CTGGTCGGCAGCCGCTGAGAAGACCCTTTTCCGGATTTTCGACCGTTTCTTTATCATGTTTTAGTTAGGCCGGGGCACAGATGTTTTGATAAGCACAAAAGCGAATGTAATCATGAAAAGGGAATACATCGGTCGCCAGTAGACTTTTATTAGAAGCCAATAGCGAATGTAATAATTTTTGCCAAACCGTTATCTAACATTTCAATAAAATATACCTGAGATTCAATCATAATCCGCGCAAACTCAATTTATCTTTATTTTCCTATTTGCTTTGCTCCTCTTGTTTTTTTTCAGGATGTTCGTGTTCTGGTGTCATCGGGATGATGTATCTCTTCTGTTCTTGCATCATGATGGTGTATGACATCGAAGCGTATTTCCGAGCTTACTGGGGTGTTAAAGAGTACACACTCCACCTGATCACTTACACTACCTTCGTCGTCCAGATCATGGTGGTGCCCTTCTGGTGTCTCTACACCCGTATCAAACACCGCGGCATGACAAGCAAAAGTCGTCAGCAAGGAGTTTCTACGGTGTCCAAGGATTATATCGTTCATCGAATCACCTTCATCTGCAGCTCCCAACCCGATGGAGCCATCCTGTCCTGGTCCACCTTCTTGTTCTTCATGGCTTTGCCCATCACTTCCGGGATCTTGCGAGTCGTCTACGACTACTTCTTTCTCCTCTGCAAAAGCGAGAACATCCATTTTGAAGTTGGTCACTGGAACTCCCTCCTTGGGTTCATCATTTATGGATGTTTCTGCTACGTTGTGTACATCGAGCGTAGATCCTTTGAGCTCGAGACCAAAGAGATCTACCTGCATGCGCTGGAACAGGCTCCACTCCAGAATGCCAACGCAATCCTTGCTCAGATCCGTAGATTCGGCAAGCAGTATAAAGCACTCCGGAAGCAAATGCGAAAATGGATGGCTTTCACTATTGTGGTATCGACTTGGGGAATTGTCTCGCAGATTACGTGGAATTACCTGGTGTACAGCCAGAATGATATCCAACCGGAAGTCCTTCAAGCTGTCTATTTCCTCAATGCCCTTGTGACGTCACAGAAGATAACTTTCATTCTTCTTCCGTGCTTCGCTTTAGGCGGCTTCAACATGGACCACGTCTGGAGACGGTTCAAAGAAGACATCATCTACTGCAGGGATTATCAGAATCAAGAGTACTGGAAGGCTATCATTAGATACGTCAAGGATATCAACAAGACTTTCTCTGGGGATCTTACCCTTTCTCTTATATCCACAGGCATCGCCATATACCTCGGACTGAACCTGGCGAAAAGTCAGAATATTGGCTTCTGGGTCGGTCCAACAGGACTTGCCTGTAATGTGACAGGCCTATATGGCATGTAATCAAAATATACTCGTTCATCCAGGGTGGGAAGAAAAACTAAACAATATACTAAATCAAAACATTCTAAAGAGCTTCTATATCGCGTTGCACACATTTTACGAATTGAATGCTGTTTGAAGATTTCGTTCATGGAAGAGCATGAGTAGGAGGTTTCGCAGTACGAGTAATCTTTTCTGAACAAATAAGTGGCTTTGAGAGAGATCTACTAATCATCGATGTTTCCAGAACAATGAATGAAACAACAACTATCTGTACATTTTAACTTCATATTTCCTTTCCCACCGGATCCATAATCCACTTTAGATTCCCTCAGCATCCCTTTACGCGCCTTTAACGAGCAACTTGCGACCGGTTGCAACATTTTAGCTGTCGCATGACGGATATCTTGTTTTTGTACGATTGATTACAGCTATCACAAGCAGTCGCACGAATTTATTGGGATAGTCACAGCTGATCGTTTCTGACTTTTTAACATTTTCAAAACTATGATGCAACAACGTTTAATCGATTTATCGCGTTCGATGATGAGACTGTTCGATTGTCAGCTAATATCTGACTTTCCATGAATTCAGTGTTATGCAAACGATGAATATCAAGTGTAACTTCCCACCAATTTATAATCATCCCAACAATGATCTATTTCGGAGCCGCCTCCGAAATTTAAAACAATTTTTGCAACTGACCAACGTGCCGATGATCAGATTTTCATTTTTCTTTTAAAACTTACTCATCATATCAGAATGAGATTTTGTACATAGTATACAAGGATGGCATGATCTAGCAACAGACCAAAATTCAAGGATTTTCAAGGCAAAAGTATTATTTTACCTTTATTAGTCGCAATAAGTCAGATTGATGACTTGCAAGCACTGTAGTGATCTATTACGACACGTCGTACGACTGATTACGATCGCTCGTAAATAATGGCGGCATTGTACGACCGGTCTCCTAGAGGCAAGGAACATTGTGCAACGTTGTACTTCTGTTGCATGACTACATGGCATTGTAACAAAATCTGTAAATGCAGTGATATGTAAACTCTAGGAGGTTCATAACACGAATGCTGCTATTCTTCAGATGCGTTATCACGTACAGCTCCGCAGAACAATTGTTGCATTTCTGAAAGCTCTCATGCGACCCAATGCGGACCTAAAACCGGTCATGTGTGACTGTGTGGTAGAGCGTCTGCCCCATGAACGGGAGGTCGTGGGTTCGATCCCCGGCCGATTCATACCAAAGACTTTTAAAAATGGGACCTTCTTGCCAGGCATTTAAGAATAGAGAAGGATAATAATAACAACTATATGTTATGCAGGGCCCCTGGGAGAACAGCTTACAGCTGAAAGTGGATACTATGTGTAAATATGAGGTATTATCATTATTATCATTGTTATTATTATGAGTGATATCGAATCTTGCCACAGTCGGTCATATGATCAGACCATATGGGTGCCAGCAATCGTATTACCAATTCGAAAGGGATAAGATTCGAAGCGGATGTGCCGTAGTATAGTGGTTCCGACTCTCGCCTTTCAACAGAGGGTTGTAGGTTCGAATCCCACCCATTGCGTTGATTTCCTTCAGCAAGAAATTCATCCGCATTGTGCTGCACTCAACCCAGGTGAGGTGAATGGGTACCTGGTAGGAATATTTATTCCTTGAAATGCCATGTGCGCTGGTGTACGCCGGGCTAAAGCCAGGGTAATAATAATGCAAAGCGCCTTGAGCACTCCGCAGAGTGGATACGTGCGCTATATAAATTGCATCTATTATTATTATTATTATCTTTTAGGGGTGCAATGTAATACCGCGGTCATGGTGTTCGAAACCGCTTCTGATTGATTGCCTCATTCCAAGCTAGACGTTCTACCTACTGAGCTATGTATTCATAATGCCCGATGGTCATTATGACATGAGAACTTTCGTGACTATCAAACGGATGCTTTTGTTTGTTTTTAATTTGGAATTCCTTCTCTCTTGACGGGTAGATTGGAAAAGCGTTGCCCCCGTTCATGGACACGGGGTCCATGTTTGATGATATAAATCGGTCCATCTATCAAAAGCCGCGATGAGCTCAGACGATATAACGCTTGTCTTGGAAAGAATCGATTCCCCATTACGTGGTTTCAAACCCTATAACTGTCTATTTTTAAAAGCATGATGTAAAATATTGTTCCAACCTGCGTGCCTCCAGTGATGAAAGGTCTAATATTTTACCTGTAACATCTTTCTAAGTGTGCGATTATCTGCAGTGTTTTTATTCATTGTAAGAATATAAACTCTCGAAACTAAAAATATTTATTGTTTATATAAAATTCTATATTTTGTAATCACGTATGCATATACTTCCTCATTGATAACTATATTTTGATTCATTTGTTATTAGACAATTGAAAAAGGCTTCAAAATTGATTATACTTATCTAATCACTTGGATAGTAGAAAGTGCTTACACGCCTGTTTGATTATCTTTTTAGTACAACATGGATATATCACATGATAGCGAAATANATCACGCCTTAAATTATTATATAGATATAGAAGTTGCCTAAACAAAGTTCAAGACGTATATTAGTATTTGCAATTATACAGTGCCTATTTGATTATTCTAGTGGTGCTTGGTTCTGTAGCCTATGTAAAAGTGACGTTAAAAAAACTAAACATAATTCAAAATAAGATGGTAAGATTCATTAACGATTTAGATTCGAGGTCCCACATTGGAGTCAACGAACTTCAAGAAGCAGGTCTCATGAATGCATTTTACTCACTAAGAGCAAAACAGTTAATATTGCACCACGTTCATAAGATATATTACTCTAAGGAAGACCACTATTTGACCGAGGGTTTTTGTCGTGTGTCAAACGTCCAATTCTGTTTTGGAATTCCTTACCGACCTATGTGAAATCGGTACAAAATTTTCGTCACTTCAAAACTGTCCTTAAAACATATCTAAAAACTGAGTCTGTAAGGGGTCTCCATTAATCATGATTCCTACGTACATTGATTTCGTTATATATTTTGTCCTTTTCATCTATAAGTAAGTTCTCATGTGTATTGGAAGTTCTAGTAAGCATATGTGTATCATTCCTATTGAGTTAATGTCTATCTACTTGTTTTTGTTTTTTATTTGTATAATGTTTGTTTGTACTTGAAGGACCTCATTGGAAATAAGCCTTTGACTTTCATGGGATATCCTTGTCATTGTATCGTTTTCTTGCATTAGGACGAATAAAATAAAATAAAATCAAATCAAATCAAGAACTTTTTTCTCACATTGTCTATTTGAGGGGTCCAAGTTAGAGAGCTATAATGACGCCTACGTATTTACATTCCATTACCCTATGCAGTTCATTGTTGTTCATTTTTATTTTTACTTTCTCAAATAATCGTAGGTTTGATTTGGAATCAACTAAATCAACTTATTACTTTAAAGAATACAAATTATTAAGACGTCTACTGGAGAAAAGTCCAACCGGTTTCAGTTTACTGTAAATTACTTTGCAATATCTTCCTTTTCTTCGTAAAGGTCGAAACATCTATATGCTTACCTTCCGTTCTCTATGGGTCAACGTTCTCGTATCGGCCAACAATTTGCCTTGGGGAGTTATTGTATACCCTTCCATGCCATAAGTATTGCAACATAGACCCACTCTTAATTCCTTTAGGACACACGTATAAATCAATATCATGCACTGGCCATATGAAGAAAAATGTTATAAAATATCTCAGGATTAGTTTCTGTACTTAGAACGATAACTTTTGGAATTATGTTGCTCATTCTCAAAACATAATGGCCAATACACGAAATCCCATAGAATTATAAAAAACACATACCCAGAAGGAACTGAGAGTGACGTCTTCAACTAACGTTGGCTATTTTATTTTGCATTATATGGGGTATCGATTTTGATACTTTTTTTTAGCAGAAGTATTCAACAAGTCATGGAATATGTTCAATTTAAAGAAAGGGAAAACAATTTTGCGAGAAGCCGTTGACTAATCTGCAAGTCGAGACATTGCAATTTTCTTCATTTGTCGTCTTTGGTCTGTGGTACCTAGGGCATAACTGAATGAAGAATAGCTTTACCCTACATAATTAATAAACCGTGTATGACACTTTAATTTCAACCATAGATATTTATGGGTTTTTTTCACATTTAAGGAAAAATAAGAAAACTACGACAGGTGAATTGATGGAAAACGAACGTAATTTTGCTATGTCGCAATAATTGTGGCATGGGAGGGCATAATTGAGAATGCTCTTCGACAATTGAATAAAACTATATTTAGTGGCGACTGTACAGGGGGCCATCGCGCCCAAAAGCATTATTGTAGGAGTCGTCCCTCCCCTCAAAAATGTTATCAATACTAATGACCCGATATAAACTGAAAGAAAGAAAGGAAGTAAAACTATAATTCAATGGTCCTTTGTAATGCTATTCAAATTAGAACGGGCTTGCGATTGTTGTGTCCGCACAGTTGAATACAACGGCGTTCGGTTCTATTGTCTGTGGCCCCCTAATTTTGGGGAAATAGTTTATATCGTGTTTTAATGGTCAGTTCACGTTGTTGTTACCTCACCCCAACTAAAATATTCTTCTTCTACCTAATATATATTTACATATGACATATTTTTCAAATATTGAAATTAAAATGACAAATTAAATGTTAAACTATTATCACTATGCAAAATATCGTTTGGCCTTGCCCAAATATTATCAACAAACTAATGTCAATAAAAAAAAAATGTTCATCAAAATATGAAAAGGTAAAAGAAAAAAATCAATCGGAATCACAATTATTCCTGTCCTCATGCGAAACAGTGAATATTATGTCTGTTTTTCAGATCGAGACTCGGATTATGCTTGCTAAACTTCTCCAGAGATTCGAATTTCGTCTGGATCAATTACAGGATCTCGGTATCCTTGATGAACTGACCACTAAACCAAAGGGTAGATGTATAAATTATCTCACTCTATGGGCCTAAGCTCAAAGGGAACTCAGCCATATTATTCTACTTGTTGCGATATATCTCACCGGTCTATAAAACTACAGGTCGCAACTAGTTCACGACTTCAGATTGTATTCGGCCTTACTAAAAAACCGAAGACTGTCGGATCGTGCCGAAGACTGCCAAAGAGTAACTTTTCGGCACGTTCCGCCGTTTAGCTGATCAAGTACAGAAACTCTTCGGCGCTCTTTTGCAGTCTTCGGCGCCTTTTGCCACTCTTTGGCATTCTTCAGCAACTAGAAGGACCCAATTTGAAAGGTCTTCTTAAAGTTAAAGAATCTCAAAGGAATCGATAAAAATAGCTTGGGCTGTGTTTCACCAAATCGTTATTAAAGTTATGCACGACTTTACGAAAGACTGAACTCGATCATTCAACACAAGAACTGATACCTGTCGTGCGTAACGTCGTTCTCAAAGTCTTTCGTAACTTGGTGAAACACCGCCCCCTGATCGTATCTTTTCGTGCCTTTTCGTGCCTCTGCGAAGTCTTCGTGACTATCTCCAAGAAGTATTGGTGACATCTGAAACGTCTTCGCAATTTCTCCACCACGTTTTTACGACTCAGGAACAAGTTGGCTATCACGCATATATCACACGGCAATCCTTTAAATGTTATTCCGATTAATATATTTGAAATGTCGGAAATTGAATTGAATTTAAATTTGAAAAAAAAATGAATATTATCAAGGTGATGGTTCAATATTATCTATACACTCTAAAAACTCAAACGTTGAATCAACATTTAAAAGGTTGGAGGAGTGACAACCTTTAAAGAATGGTAAAATAACATTTTAAAAATGTTGGATCCAAGTGTTCAGGTGTTGGATCCAACATTTCTAAAGCCTAAATTTACCATTTGTAAATGTTGTCACTCCCCCAACCTTTTGAAATGTTAATTTAACAATTGAGTTTATAGCGTGTACCTGAATTAATTCCGATACAGCTGTTAATCATTTTCAATAATGTAAATACATGTACTAGTCATTAGAACTTATATAAAAATGTTTTAATCTGTGTTTTAGTTAAGATGTAATAAATATACTCGACACCTCCGTATTAAATCACAAATACTCTCATTGTACACATAATGTATTCATAACGAGTTAAACGTATGCATAACATCTTATGAACTTATTCAAAACGATTCATCAACGTATTTCAATGAGTGCTTAGTGTTGCTCTGATGTTTGTAGCTTATTGGTGTTATATCATATTGACCTTCCAGATAGTGCATGTGCGACGATCAACAAAGTCGTTACACGTCAATTACACGCACAAAGACGCGCAGGTCATATGGTGGACTGACGCTCGGCGTACGCTCCACCAACGCAAGTCAACCCCAGTCCACCGTCCAACAGCGTATACTGTGCGCTTACAGAGTGTTTTCATTTTCGGAAACGCTAGTCCTACGCTGGCTATAAACACAAAGGTGTGAGTCGGCCTTAAGACAACTGATTACCTGTCTTCAATTTACTTCACCACGATGAACCTTTTATTGGTTTCATACTTGCCAAGACTCTGTCATTGCTTATGCTATGAACATGCATTACATACAGGTGATATTGATTGGTGAAGTGATACCATTAGTCCCGCCTCCCACTTGAAATGTTTGATGAGGTAGTATTTAATGAATACTTAAACAAACTTCCATTTAATAAGAGGAAATATCTGCGGTCGATATAAGGAGAAGACACTGCAAGAAACGACGACGTGTCTAAATCTTCCTCATCGGAAGTTATAAAGCAACCACAAGTGAATAGGCTTCTCATTTCTGTCACATCCCACCACCAGACCAAAATGTTGCTGCGTAAAATGTCTCCCAACGTGCTCAAGAAAAGAGCATTGTGATAAAGTGGTCTTTTTATGAGGATACCAACATATTTCAGTCAGTGAACTTAAATATATGTGTCCGACTAACCCCCAAGCTCACCGATTGGTAACAATGTCTTGTAAATCAACCACATCAAACGATATGACTTCCCATTCTACCAACGATCCGTCATCGTCAGGGCTAGCGGCTTCAGATGGAGAACATTCAACGCTCGATTTGCCCCTTCCTTCAAGATTTGCGCTAGCCTTTCTTGGGTTGTGGATCTCATCGAATAAGAAGGAGAAAGACAACGCCTTGCCCTTTGTTATCAAGGAGTCGAAAAACAGCGACGGAACAGATGGACCATCGGTCTCAGATGAGCAGAAATGCCCCAGAGGTGACGGGAAGGCGATTGAAGATGGGACATCACCTTTGATCACCTATGATGAAAATATGAACACCAAAGGAGATCGCCCTTTCATTTCTAAGCGATTACAAGGTGAGTGCAAAATTGGTTCTAAATGGTCTATTTCTTTAAAAATATTACTCAAATCCCACCCATGGCGCTAGTTTACTTCCGCAAGAAATTCATCCACAATTTGCTGCACTCAGCCCAGGTGGAAATTGGTACCTGGCAGGAATATATTCCTTGGAATGCTTGAACGCCTAAATAAATAAACAGACCGATTCGGCATTAACGAATGAAATATATACAATATATACAACATTCCTATACCGCAATATCATCTCTATACAGAATGGGCATATTGAGCTTGCTTCAAATTAAAGACATTAAAAAAACACGTCATATCAGCGATATGATCCTAAATATAATTACTTCTAAGCGACACACAGCGCAGCGTACAAAAACAAAAGTTTTATATATATTTGCATTTTGAGAACACCATTAAAACAATATTTGTTTTCATTCAAAGCTTCAAAATTTGATTAATATGTTTTCATTATCAATAATGATGTTTGAAAACATTATTTGTCTTCTTTAATATTAATTTAAGATCTTTATATGCACTTGAAGCCTGAAGTCATGTCAGTAATAATCTTGTCGTGCGGAGAAATATGACAAATGAACCCCTTAAAACGAAATTCATATTCGTATTTATAATGAGAAAGTAGATTTCTTTAAGAAAAGATATTTCGTACATCTAAAGTAATTTTCACATGATGATGATTATAAAAAAGGATTCGGATCTAAAGTGGTCGTTAGAATAGAAATTATTGTGAGTCTGGTATTTAGCCATTAACACAACTTACAAATGAAACAAGAAAACAGTCTGCTCGTGAGCCGAGCGTTGGTTATTCGGGCATTACTATTTTTACTTATATTTTTTAAAAAGAAAATCGTTCGGTTACTGATGAAGTTTTAACGCGGAATTAAAATCTTACTGGTGGATTTGACCAATTTTCCGCACCGACCCTAACAGTACATGTCGCTGTCGATCGACTATAAGCGTTTTAAGTCCAATGACGTTGAACTATTGCCACTTAGTGACCGATGAATGATCAGTGGGTCACAGGTCGGTGTACGATTAATGTGTTTGAATAAACCAGCGAATTCACTTAGCTGCAGAGCCATATACAAAAACCGGCCATTGACCAGACGGGAATTCGGCCGGTAATTGTCGAGGCCCCATATCACAGCCTGCTCTACTTGAACAAGAGTCGTCCGTCGATGCTTTATGATCATGGTAATAATCGATCGGTAATCGTCCATATATTTTGTGCCCCTATAAGTGGAGTCATGGTTAGCTTTGCCATACTCTGCAACAGAGGAACAGCATCTCATTATAGGGACGGTGACCGACCAATTTTAGCCTGGTCGGAATTTAGGCGTCAATCAATGACTTTCGGTGAAGTCGACGTCGAGCCAATGTGCCCACTTCTTGTTGTTGAGGTTTAGGGGCGTTTATCAATCCTACTGGATTATCTACGCTGGTGATCTGACTTTTATACATTTAGCCCTACCGCCATATGAAATCGGATTGGCCCTGCCCAGATTTTGGTCCCGCCCCCGACCGGTATCCGACCGATCAACCAAATTTACAAATTTAACCAAGCGGCAACTGCTCACATTGGATCAGTTGCTTAAAAACGCCTGAAGCTATGTATAGCAATTGCGGGATTAGATCGGCACATGGACAGCAACCGCTCGGCCTCCGAGCGAACGTCTGTTCCGACCTTATTCCGCAACTCGGTCTTAAAGTGTAACTTCACGCCTAGGCTACCGAAAAAAAGGTTACATCCCGTGTAGACATCGCATACACACGACTCGTTATAAATAGAAAGGGTCTGTGAGAAACCGTACGTAGCCAGCGATGCTCTGCTGCAGCTCGGCCGACTGAAACGGCTGACAGCTTACTCAATTACCGCTACTATCATTTTGTTATGCATCATTCCGGGATGAAATATCAAGGATCAACCCCCCCCCCCCCCCCCCC
>BQKZ01017673.1:6476-17476 GCA_036244855.1 Temnopleurus reevesii | reverse complement strand
TTCAGCTTTCTATACATATCAACATTTCTTCATAAAACTATATATGCTCAATTTGCCAACCATTTCAAAAGTGTTACGTTTTTATTGAGACACACTGTATATATCATGTATATATAGAAGGACACGTTCCGATGAATTTGTACCTCATTTCGCGTAACCGTACCCTCTGGCTCCCGTCACTTCGTGAAAACACGGACGTATTGTTTCATATTGGCAAGCCATTTGTATTATGCTCATTTCAATCAGGTAATTAATAAAGGCCTATATCATATCTAGGCTCCGGATATAATATGGTAGAGTTTGCTTTGTTTAGAATGATGAATATACCTTTGACCATGGGGATAAAGAGACACGATCAATATGCACTGTGATCAGAAGCGACATAAGAATTGGACAAATCAATTATTTGTTAGTTAAACGTTTACAATACTAGCTAGATGTATAGGTGTATTTTTTTTGGTTTATACAGTCAAACATGTCTATAGTGGCCACTTAAATCGACTCCCTCCAGGTGAAAATGTATGTTATAGAACCTGTCTATAGAGGCCATCTGTCTAAAGTGGCCAGTTTTTCTGTTTCCCTTGGGGTGGCCTCTGTAGACAGGTTTGACTGTATTTTATCCTAATTAAACACAAATATACCAAGAACATTAATTACAAGCTAAATGCTTTCTTGGTTTCCATCACAATGCAGCCTAATTAAATCTACTTCCTAAATTTGTCTATTAATTTTGTAATTTTGTATTATATCTATATAATTTCGCTTGAAAATGAAAAGGCGGGTTTACTAATAGATGCAAATTTTATGCATACATCTAACACAAAGGTTGTTCTTGACAACCTGAAAGCTTGCCCGAGGATTGCCCGACATAGCAACAAGTAATGTATGCAAACTGGATTCCAAGTATTGTAGTCGTATTGTTATCAACCGGCCTATGGAATACTGCGTAACTACGTTAAACGCACATAAATTTGAATATAGTAAACCCGCCTATTGTATTCTATTGAATTTATTTGAATTCTGTCAATAAGTTGCTGTTATTGTAGAAATAAATGAAAAGAAATGAAATAAAAACAATTGTCGTTCCGCCCTAATTCTGCGGAGGAAATAATATCGAATAGGTGTTGCATTTATAATCACTGGATACATAGTGAATCTGTTTTATATTGTGTGTGAAAGTTATTTTGAAGGCACGAATGATATTTATATACTTTGTCCGATTCAATTGTCACTTCTGCTAATCTTCTCAAAGTGGTGTTGGCCTCTTTATTATATATTTCTTCTTTTGTTGTATTTCGATGTATATTTTTGTATCTAACGTTAACTTTGTAATTTTTAATGTGGTTTTTATGACCGAATAAAGAAGCCTTGATTATTTGGGGCATCGCTCACACATGGACATTTGTTAATTTTTTTACCGGCGTTTTCCTAGCGAAATTTAATCAATGAATTTGAAATTTAAATTGATTTATTAAACTTCATTGACATCAAAAATCAATATTATGTTCACATAAAGGAAATACAATGAGAATGTAAAAAGATATAATGATAATAATAATAATAATAATGATATTAATAATAAACACAAAATTGATATCGCGGTTAATACGAAGTGTTTCTAAGCGCTCTGTGCATTATTACCCGGCTATAGCATGGCTACCATTCGGCGCTCAATGCATTCAATGAATTTCTTCCTACCGGTACCCATTCACCTCACCTGGGTTGAGTGCACCACAATGTGGATGAATTTCTTGCTGAAGGAAATTAACGCCATGGGCAGGACTCGAACCTACGACCCTCTGGATGGAAGATATGCGACCGCTTTGGCTTTACAAACTGCTCTTCAAGTGAGCCCTGCTCGGATCGAGAGGGGGGGGGGGGGCCTCCCTCCCCTAAAATTCAGAGAGGAATCATTTTTTTTTGCTTCATTCCTCTCCTTATTAAGCTTAACTACTTAAGATCTCAGAGAAGCAACCCATGAAAAGACCNGCTAACTCATACCATATACACGACCTTGTAATACATGAATGTGCAAAACTGATAATAAAACAAACATGTAATATGAGAATCTATAAAGGGAGGGAGTGTCGATTGGAATAGTTATCTTGTTTGAATAATCATTCTTAATAGTTGCTGTACCTTTGTTTGCACAAAATTGGGATTAAAGATAACATCTAGGGACAACAAATATCAATATGAATAAATGTTGATTGCTTGGATGATATCAAAAAAATATATTCTATTTTGTATAATGCAATTAAACGCCGAATCATCAAACTCATTTTATCAGTTTTTCCCCCTTTCAGACACTGTCTTGAAAGTTTTTATCATGAATGACCCATCCCTTCGAAACGTTTATAAATGCGGCTTGTGTGCTACTATACACAAAAACAAGCTAAACAAACAAAACAACAGTAATAAATGTATGAATAAGAATAATGAACGAAACCGGAGGATCAGTCTCCCAATTAGAACAATATACACATTTTGGTATGATGAACTTGAAAATATTAATTTCCATTTTTTTCTTTATTCCCTTCGTTTCCTAGCCGACCTTTCACAGCTCTTCCCATGGATGCTGGCCATATTCACAGTGCTCGGACTAATCGCGTGCTGTGCTTGGTTTTACAAGTGCCTCAAGAAATGCAACGATCGCTGCTCCCTCCTCCGTACCCAACATAGCAACGGTCAACCCTCTCACAATGACCCGCGCGATTTCTACCAGGTCGGAGCCTACAGCAGGTCACGCCCATCAGCGGCGAGTGTTCACGTTGCGTCGACCTCGCTCTCCACGCCGCTCGTGAATACGATGAGGGACAGCTACGCGTACCGCGGTACGTTTGCGCTCAAGACGCACTATCCGTCCTACGCGCATCTTGCGCCTCCGCCTACATACGACGAGGCTATGTCGTCAGCGGGCGCGGCGTTACCGCCGGCGTTCGTAGTGAGCGTCGGCCGGGAAAACCCCGCGTGCGAGCAAAGTGAAACACAACAGGAAATGACTGATACGGGACCACAGGAAGAGGTTGGTGGTGTTCGGAGTGAGAATGTCGCGCAAGAGGAGGAGGACGACGTAATTGATGACATCGGTGATGAAAGGGAGGATGATTTAGCGCAGCTGACGGTAAGTTCCAGTTGTCATGGCGACCGTAGGAACAGAGAACATGCATTATGATGACCGTCTACATTAACTGATTTAATTGTGCATGGGTCTGTTAAAAGCTGCAGACGCGTCGCAGAGACGGTCTTGCACATCTCCACGTGCGCGCTCGCCGGCCACCATTTGCTTCCGGAGAGTGACATCAGAAGTACCAATTACACAATAAAATCGGTCTACGTACTCCACCCGAATCAGTCGGCATAGATTCGTCACTATGAGGAATTTCGTGTTTTTTTATCGTGGAATGATTGCTGAAGAAATGAGGCAGTATACAATTTCATCGATACAAACGCTCAACTTTAAATATGTTTGACATTATGTTTGACATTTATTTTTCAATAAGTGTGCTGAATTTGATTGATGGCTAATATTAAACGTTCATTGATCGGCTAGTGACTTATATACAAGAGATATACATGTATCATGTTGGAAATGTAAAGCATGCGAATGTGCACGGCTCTGTATTATTCACTGTAAAAGTATGTTGCAATACAATTACTGCTGCAAGACTTAGTTAATGAAATAAGACCGCTTTCATAATCATGATAATGTATGACAAATTTAGGCACACATCTTGCAAGACTTTTAAAGCGGAAAAATCAGGACTCAAGGCCATGATGGTTAAATTATATGAATGTATTACGCAAAGTGTCTTGCCAACCTTATAAATACTGAGAAGATATTGTCTATAAATACAGAGCTGTGCATGAAGAAAAAATGCAACTTTGTTCCTGTAGGGTACAAAATTATGCAATGGTAGGAACACCTTCATTATAAAGGTACAATCTTTTTTTACAATAAAAAAGCGGCATATGTGGGGCTCGCTCATTCTGAAGCCAACAAAATCTACTATTAAACTAAGCTTTGTATGTAATCGGCTCTTTGCAATAATGAACATTAGTGCATTGATATGACCACAATGACACTCGCGTTAGTCTCGAGCGGGACATTTTGACATAATTTACATAAAACACGCTACCACCGATGACAGAAACGGAATCTACACTGCAAAAAAAAGACCAAAAAAAAAAAACGGGGGTGTCAAATTTAACACCAACCGGAATCTTTAGAAGACCACGCCAGAAAAATGTTAAAATATCACATCAATTTAGATTCCATTTCATATATTTCAATACCTGCACTGGTGTTGTTTAATGCCCCGAACAACATCAGTCAACGTTAAAATATATTGATTTTATTCCAAACTGGTTTTATTCTAACACTTTTCTGATGTTGTCCTATTTAGATTCCGGTTGGTATTCAATTCAACACCATCGTTTTTGCAGTGTATGTTTCATACGCATGAATTCTTGGCAACTTTTTTTTTTATAAGGTTTGTATTGTCTCTTCTATCGTGCTAGTTTTGAAAATGTTCTCATGAGAATATTGATTGCTAATCGGTCTAGCTGCGAGCAGTTCAGTCGGTAAAGTATTAGGATTGGAAGAAAGTGTTTCCTTGTTTAAGTTGTTGCGTGGGCTTAAATCCCACATCTGCCTCATGACATAAGTCTGAAGAAAATGTGCAATGATGCATCCATATGAAACGGTTCAATAATGCACCCAAAACGATGCTTAGAATTTTACAAGGTGCCATATTGCTTTTTTTTTCAATGTGTGTGATTAAGCCTTTGCATGAGTATATTGATATGGTCTGTATATCTTTTACGATTCAACTAAACATTATTATAATACTTATTATTGACTTTAGTGTGTCGACCATTTGCCAACAATCATTTAGTTTTTTAATTGGTGGACGATGGCTTGTGGATGGTAGGAAACGAGTGCGCATCTAAAGTGTGTATTAATTTTTAAAGATGCGCAGATCAGCTGCGCACTTGTCATTTAATGCGAAGATAATTTTTTAACCGTCCACAGTCCACCATCCCCCATTTTCGAAAACACACTGTTCATTGGATCCATCTAATTGGATATAAATGTTGATGCAAAGTGATTCCCTTGATTATGAAAATATTTATGCAATTTAAATGTTTGCAAAAATAACAAAATGTGTATTTCATATATTTCAAACTTAAAGGCATTGCTCTCCTAAAGGAAGATACATAGAAAAGAGATCATTATTCATATTATTGGTAAATATATTTTGGGTATCATATTGAATTTCTAATAATGAATTTTCCCACTCTATCCATGCAGGCTTACAGACACAACAAATCGCTCAGTTCATCACATTAATCCTAATAATATACTGCCGCATGAACAGAAAGGAGGCTAAAATGATTTGTTTAGAGCTTAGAAGTTGTAATTGCCATGGCATTTCATGAAACATGTCACTCGCACAAGTACAACGGATTACAATAAGCTGAATTGACTTAAAATTTTGATTATGGCAGTAATTCTTGTCTCCGCGAGGGGCAGGGCTCATGTGAAACTGTTTATTGTAATGGACACAAGATGGCGGTAAACAAGATTGACGAGCGCGCTCAACAGAATTCTACTTTCAATGTACCGGGAGCAGGATGGGGAAAAGGTTTTTTGGGCATATTATATATACAACTTCATTCAAGCATTGACAATGACTAGAATTTGTATTGTTTTTAACCCAGGGCACTCAAGGATAGCAGAAACGGATGAGGCTACCCTGAATAAATAAAACTGAAAAAATAAAAATAAATAAATAAATAAAATAGATACACACACAAAACAATTACTTACATTTTATCTTGCAGATATCTGTCAAACAGGCTACGAACAATGAATAATGTGGGTACTTTCGGAATAAAGTTGTTTGATTTGTCCAAAATCCGTTGTCCCGTTTGCTCACAGTAATGGTGCAGTCCACAAAAAGAATAATAATCATGCAATGTCTGAAGAAAAAAAAAACGTTTTCAGTCATTGAAGGTCCGGTCCTCCTTCTCACGTTTAAAGCGATCATCTCCGCAACATTTATGAAATTAAAATTACACTCCCCGAACTCTAGAATGCTGAGGGAAGAAGGTTGCCCAACGTTGAATCCATTCGGCTTGCAATATACCCTCAAGCACACAATAGGCTCAGCTAAAAGCATTCCCTCCACATTTTTGTTGTTCATGAAAGACATGACTTTATAAGCAATAAAGGAACATTTTTGTAAAACAGAAAAATAAGACGAAAAGGAGGAGGGGGGGGGGGGGGGGGGGGGGGGTGCCCCCCCCCCCCCCCCCCTTGATCAAGTGCAACAATTATTCTCGATACGCGTCTGAATAAACATTTCCGTAAACATTTAGTAAACTTGTTTCAAAGTGGTCTGAGATCCATCGAAATATGAAATCTAGAAAACGAGGGTTAATATAAAATTGTTTGTGTTGCCCTATAATTTATCCTCTTTATTAATAAATGAATTTATTTGTATGATATTAAATATGAAATTACTTTGCATAAGGAAAAGATATTTCACTTGAGTGTTTCTATGCCTTTGACCATTTTCCAGGTTGGGGGGAGGGGGGGGGGGGGAGTGATGCCCGCCTCTACCCCCAACCCCCTGGCCTGTGTGAGCGCACATGTGGGTCTGAGTAGTATGTGCCTATGTTTTAATCAGACAGGGGTAATAATAGAGAGAGAGCTAGGGGGAGGGAGGGTAGGGGTAGATATAAAAAACATGGGGGAGAGAGAAGTGGGGATGGGGGATAAATACGTGATATGTTTGCACGAAGATATACATGTACTTTAAAGAATAAGTAAAGTTTTGGTAAAAGCGATTTTTTTTTTCGCCAAATCTTTGTGTATTCCATTTTACCATGCTTCAGTTAAATCTCGAAAAAAAACCCTTGTACATGCCCGATAAGAAGCAAAATATTGTTAAAACCAAGAGAGGGTCAAATTCAAGTTTTCAAAAGAATCAGTCCATAAAAGATATGATATGGTCTCAAAATGTGTATAAGAATTATATGTCATGATAAACATCCCAAAAATTCACATTTCTCAATCTTTACTAAAACTATACTTGGGCTTTAAGAAAAAGCTCACTTATCCAAATTCTATGGCGGAGAGGGCGTAAGATAAAAGAGGCAGCATGAGACACTAGATTAACATATTTATTTGATTTGATTTTATTTTATTTTATTTCTGCGTTCTATTGGGAGATTTATAATACAAACATTTAACATTATACATACTACAAATAAATAGTATATTTTAACATACATAGAATAGTAATATAAAATGAATTTAAATAGAGTAAGGGAACGCAGGAGACCGTCATCATGAGCGGTGAAGCTTGACGTGGATGACGGCCTCAACAGGAGATTTCTTGACTATGTAATCTAACCAAGTGGGTGCAGTGCTAGTGCTGGTGCAGTTGTGGACAATGGTAGAGTAAACAAAGACAAATGTATTACGTCTATTTCATTTCTATTTATATATCATGGAGGTGTGTGAGATTTATAACAGTCTATAAAACTTCGTAAATGTAAAACTTTTATTATGGAATTTACCTTGTCTATGCCATTTATTTCTAATTTTACATTCTACCTATTTTATCTTAGCGCCCTCTCCGCGATAATTAATTTCAACCTTGAGTAATTTCAGTTATTTCGCTAAAATATACATACTGAATATTGCAACCATTTTAAAAATAATAATTATAATAATAATGATAATAATAAATAATAATAACAATGATAATAAAAATAATAATAATAATAATAATGATAATAATGATAACAATAAAGATAATAATAATACACATAATTTATATTGCGCTTAAAACAAATTGTTTCTAAGTGCTCTGTGCATTATTACCCGGCTATAGCACGGCTACCATTCGGCGCTCACTGCGTTCAAGGAACTTCTTCCTACCGGTACCCATTCACCTCACCTGGCTTGAGTGCAGCACAATGTGGATGTATTTTTAGAGATATTATTTGAAAGGAATCTCTTACTCTTTTGAATAAAGTATTTCATACCACAAGACATTTTCAAAAAGTTTCAGAAGAAAAACACAATAATAATTTTTTTTGTTGTTGAAAAACAGGACAATTGATAAGGATATTGCGGAATTTCTAATATCGCCGAGCGTTGTTTCTGGTATTATATTCGAGTATAATTTTTCGACAGGCTGTCAGAAAAACAAATCAATCACCTTTTTCTCTTTCATCTGCCTTTACACCGTAATTAATATCAAATCATGACATTGATATTGACGGAGACAACAAAACACTAATGCAAACCCATCGTCAAATAAACAATTACGGATTCTTTAGTTAGACAAATGATATCAGGGGCCTGTAACATAAAAGATGCAATTAAACCTACGACAAATATTAAAGCCCAAGTACAGTTTTGGTAAAAGTGAATATTTTCATCACCAGATTCTGTCGTCATATCTATATGAAATGAAATATAGTATCATAAACATATTGCACAAAAGATTGTGCAAAAAAATGAACGAGTTTGGGAAAAGCTATAACCTAAAACGTGCATTTTCTTAGTGTGGTGCTGAACCACACTATTTCAATATTTTCTTTCTTAATAAAGGACAACTTCCCATGTTCAGAATTGAATGAAAATTTCAGAATTTAACTGTTGTGTATATCTTGATATCATTCTATTGTCATATCTCGGAAATAACTTTGTATATGCTCGATAACGAGCAAAATAATGCTATAACGAAGAGAGGGCGCTAAACATGATTTAACGGTCAAATTCAAATTTTCAAAAGAATCAGTTCGTAACAAATATGCTATGGTCTCAAAATGTGTACAAGAATTACATGTCATGATAAACATCCCCAAATTTCACATAATTTTTCATCTTTACCAAAACTAAACTTGGGCTTTAATCGTAAGTCTATAGCAAAACGTGCACAATAAAGATACAATTAATTTTCAATTTTTCGTATCTTCTTTATGTTACAGGTCCCTGATTATACAGTGCACCTTAATAAAAATACTACAAATGACGCATTTGATTTTAACAGGTTTGGGTTTCAAGGTTAGCGCTGTCAATGAACTTAAACAAAAATCCACTCGCAGTAATTAATATAAGGAGCAATAATAAATACGTAATTACATTGGTGTCCAAACCATTATCATAAACATGATACCGTAAGTATTAGCCGTATTTTCACAAAGTGCCGGGAGCCAAAGGGCATTGTTGCATAGAAACAAAGAAATCCCGACATAGCACCATTTCAACGGACATCGTATCGAACAACGTGTAAATTATATCATGTATATATAGAAGGACACGTTCTAATGGATTTGTAGCTAATTTTGTGTAACCGTACCCTCAGTCTGGCTCCCGTCACTTCGTGAAAACACAGACGTATTGGCAAGCCATTTGTATTATGCACATTTCAATTAAGGCAATTCTTAAGCCCCGGTCACATAGGGCCCGAAAGCAACACGATTCACCCCGACTCGTTTTTCTGAGGCAGTTACCTGTGAATTAACAAAGAGTCGGGGTGAATCATGTTGCCTCCGGGGTCCTATGTGACCGGGGCTTTATTTCGCTAAACATACATACTGAATAGTGCATCCATTTTTAAGATATATTATTTGAAAGCAATCCCTTACTCTTTTGGAATAAAGTACTCCATACCACACAATATTTTCAAAAAGTTTCAGAAGAAACGGACAATAATATTTTTTTTTTGTGTTGAAAACAGGACAATTACTAAGGATTTGCGGAATTTTTAATATCGCCAAGCGTTGTTTCTGGTATTATTCGAGTATAATTTTGTGACAGGCTGTCAGAAAAACCTTTCAATCACTTTTTCTCTTCCCTCTGCCTCTACACCGTAATTAATATTAAATCATGATATGGTTATTGACGTACACAGCAAAACACTAATGCAAACCCACCATCATATAAGCAGTTACAGATTCTTTAGTTGGAAAAAATGATATTAGGGGCCTGTAACATGAAAGATGCAATTAAACCTACGACAAATATTAAAGCCAAAGTACAGTTTTGGTAAAAGCGAATATTTTTATCACCAGATTTTGTCGTCAAATCTATATAAAATGAAATATAGTATCATAAACATATTGCACAAAAGATTGTGCGAAAAATGAACGAGTTTGGGAAAAGCTATAACCTAAAATGTGCATTTTTTCTAGTGTGTTGCTGCACCACACTATTTCATTTTCTTTCTTGATAAAGGACAACTTCCCTGTTCAGAATTGGATGAAAATTTCAGAATTTAACTGTTGTGTATATCTCGATATCATTCTATTGTCATCTCGGAAATAACTTTGTATGCTCGATAACGAGCAAAATATTGATGTAACCAAGAGAGGGCGCTTAATATGATTTAACGGTCAAATTCAAATTTTCAAAAAGAATCAGTTCGTAAAAAATATGCTATGGTCTAAAAATGTGTATAAGAATTACATGTCATGATAAACATCCCCAAATTTCACATACATTTTCATCTTTACCAAAACTATACTTGGGGTTTAATCATAAGTCTATAGCAAAACGTGTACAATAAAGATACAATTAATTTTCAATTTATCGTATCTTCTTTATGTTACAGGTCCCTGATTATACAGTGCACCTTATTAAAAACTACTACAAATGACGCATTTGCTTTTAGCAGATTTGGGCTTCAAGGTTAGCGCTGTCAATGAACTTAAACAAAAATCCACTCGCAGTAATGAATATAATAAGGATATAAGGAGCAATATAAATACGTAATGACACTGATGTTCAAACCATTATCATAAACATGATACCGTAAGTATTATTCGTCCGTATTTTCACGAGCCAATGGGCATTGTTGCATAAAGACAAATAAATCCCGACATAGCACCATTTCAACGTACATCATATTGAACAACGTATATATATATACATATATATATATATATATATATATATATATATATATATATATATA
>BQKZ01017619.1:0-12469 GCA_036244855.1 Temnopleurus reevesii | reverse complement strand
CCTGCCTCGACACACTTACTCGGAATTGTCTGATTTAACAAAATTGTAAGCTTTTTCTGCTCACAGTGAATTCTTATGCAACTGTTAAACGTCATGAACACATTTTAACATGACAACCCTTAGTATTTGAATTGAATTGACTCTCGCCATTCAACCAGAGGGTCATAGGTTCGATTCCCACCCATGGCGTTAATTTGCTTCAGCAAGAAATTCATCCACATTGTGCTGCACTTAACCCAGGTGATGGAGGCGCCGTGGTGTAGTGGTCATGACTATCGCCTTTCAACCAGAGGTTCGTAGGTTCGAGTCCCAACCATGGCGTTAATTTCCTTCAGCAAGAAATTCATCCACATTGTGCTGCACTTAACCCAGTTGGAAAATGGGTACCTGGCAGGAATTTATCCCATGGAATGCTTGAGCGCCTAACTCGCTTGCTCGGCAGTTATAGCCAGCGTAATGATATGGTACTTAGTATCAAGCGCAGTATAGTATATGCATATAGTGATTACGCTATATAAATGCACCTAAATGCAAGCTTTTTTTTGCTTATGCTCATAATAGTGTAAAACATGTTGAATGTACTTTTTTCTCTCTTATATTTTTTTTTTTCAGTTGTTATTTTGTAATCTTTAGAACCTACGACGTACAGCACAAAGATAATGTTTACAAGTCACCTCGCCGACTTCTTTTCATTGACAAGGTGCCTAGGAGATTTTCCTCGCATTTCTCTCATTTCCGATCAACACAAGGCACCGTGGCGAGTTCAATAACTCACTGTTGCAGTGCACGACTGAGGCGTCCGCCTGTAATCAAGCTGTTTGGGACAGTGATAAACTGAGCTGTGTTGGATGCGGGTTCGATCCCGACCGGTCGCCTCCTTCTCTCTTCCTTCTTCTCCTGGGAGGTGTTTCACCAAGATAAGAAAGACTTGAAGAACGACTTTACGTTCGACTGGTATCAGTTCTTGTGCGTAATTGTTTACACTATTACGCGCATTCAGCGCAAGAACTGGTACCAGTCGAACGTAAAGTCGTTCTTAAAGTCTTTCTTATCTTGGTGAAACACCATTCTGGCGTAAATATTCAAATTTGAATGATACGCGCCATAAGACCAAATTGCTCTCTCTCTCTCTCTCTCTCTCTCTCTCTCTCTCTCTCTCTCTCGTATAATTGGCCTCGGACTGTCGTAGTTTCTGAAACCGTAAGGTCTCGGCTCTCAGTGTAGACATGGTTATACAATTGTCTTCACTCAACTAGTGAATGGTCATTGATTTACTGCACCGTCTCAACCTGACTACGAAACATCGATGATTTGATTAGGCAGTTCTAGAGGACCTCGATTTCTGACAAATTACGATCTCAAATTCGATATGTCACGAACCCTTCTGTGCCTTTTTTTCTCAGAAGGTTTCTCTCCTTGACCCACCACAGGGAAAAGCTTGACGTAGAAAGGCAGAAATGATGACCTTATACGAAAGATTGTATTTTTATCTGTTGTGGGGCAGCCACACCTATAGGCTTAATGATCCCACCTTACTGCCAAACTTAAAGCCCAAATACAGTTTTGGTAACGATTAAGAAATGTAAATTTTACGGGATGTTTATCATGACATATGTATCTTACAGACATTTCGAAACCAAAGCATATTTTTTTACCAACTGATTCTGTTTGAAAATTTGAATTTGACCGTTAAACCGTATTAAGCGCCCTCTCTTGGTAATACCAATATTTTGTTTGTTATCACCGGGCATAAGCAAGGTTATTTCTGAGATTTAACAAAATAATGATAAAAAGGTGTACACGAAAATTAAATTCTGAAATTTTTATCCGATTTCTGCACGAGAAGGTGTCCTTTAGCACGAAAGAAAATATTGAATAAGTGTCGGGGTACACGACGCTGAGATATTGTGCACATTTTAGGTTATAACTTTACCAAAACCTCGTTAATTTTTCACACAATCTTTTAAGCAATATATTCATGATACTATATTTTATTTCATTTAGATTTGAAGACAATTAAATCTGGAGACAAAAATATTCGCTTTTACCAAACTTTACTTGGGCTTTAGTTATCTTAAATTCGAAAAATGAACAATAAATTAATGTTTTGTTTAATCAATGAATCTGACGTAAAGATAATATTGAGAAAGATAACCTTACTACATCAGATTTCAAGCAGAATAAGACGGTAATAATTACAATTTTAGTAGTTGCGGTTTGAGAGCAGGATGGGATAAATCTGTAGGTGTGACTGCCCACACGATCACGTAAAAAAAATCATCATCACTGATCATGAATGACCATCATCGGACTATAAAAATGCTATCATTGGTAGGCTATTTTTTTTTTTTCGGGGGTCAAATCTTCCATGATTAATAAAGGGACGGCCAAGGCTATTCGAAAAGGTGATCGAGTTATAAGAAAGTGAATTGGGATTTGGTTGGGTCTAAAATAAATTTTGAAAATAAGGAACGAAATGGAAATAGCCATGCAGTCTTTTATAATAGTCGAAATAGCTCACTAGTTTCCAGTGAAGTTTATAATTCATCNTACACTGCAAAAACGCTGGTGTTAAATTTAACACCAACCGGAATCTATATATGACAACACCAGAAAAGTGTTAAAATAATACCAGTTTGGAATCCATTTTATATATTTCAATACGAACTGGTGTTGTTTAAGGCCTTGAACAACACAAGTCGGTGTTTAAATACATTGATTTGATTCCGAACTGGTGTTATTTTTACACTTTTCTGGTGTTGTCATATATAGATTCCGGTTGGTGTTAAATTTAACACCAGCGTTTTTGCAGGGTATATAGGAACTATTTTGTTTATGAATGATCAAAAGACAAAACTGTGCATTCTAGAGTGTGCATGGAATCTAATGTCGAATGTTAAAATATTCCCCGATCCGGTAGTTAATGTTCTTTCGCCAACATGATCAATACTCTATCGTCTGCTTCTCGATATCTATGTCGATGCTCGCATTATGTCCCACTTCCTGAAACAAAGCCACCCCCATCGATTAGTTTGAAAGCACAAACCCGAGACTTTCGGTGTGTGAGTGTGCAGAGCATGATACAGGGTATGCGCTGTGTGACTACATCACACACATACAGCATTGCTCTCGAAATAGAGAGCACGAGACACATAATGAGACACACAGTGTATACCCTGTATCACTCTCTGTGTATGCGCACAACGGAACCCAAAGGTCTGTTCTTGCAGACTACCCATCGATCCCCTGGATACCGATTCGATATCAGAGATCGTTTGCTTAATTGACATGTCGTCTGCACCATCTGTCTTGGCGGGAAGAAACGACGGGAAAGTGCACTTCACATTAAACTTGACCTTCAGATTCACAATAAACATGCGGGTGAAGAACTCTTCTTTCCGCACAATATGATGGACCTCGAGTGTCGAAATGTCACAAAACATCAAAGCATTCGCTCATAATGACAAGGACATACTATGTACTTTTGTTTTGGTTTGCTTATGGTTTTGAGTGGTCCGCATGCTACAAGCTCTGCTTTTTAGAGGACCCCTCCACTTCATCAGATTCTGTTAATTTATAAATAGAAATCTAGAAATCTAGATCATTATTTTTGTTTCATTTAAAACGTATTTCCAATGTCGTTTTGTTTTTGTTATTCATGATTATCATTTTAAGTCATGACTTATGTTCATTATATTTTGTTATTCTTCTGTTGAAGTGAAAATAAACAAATTAAATTTTAGAATTGAATACAGTTTTCGCTGGCAATTTAGTTCACATGATCATGACGTTTATTCAGGTTGCAATTGTTAAACTAGGTAATGAATTTAGCACATGTTCGAATGACTTTAACAGTGTATAACATTGCACAGTTTGCTAAGAATCCTTGAATTAATATTGTGACATAGTTTGAAAACCTGTTTTATTATGCTAACTAAAATGTTTCAGATTTGATGGAATATTTAAAAAAAAAATGTAATTCCGTTACCAACATGCTGCCACTTACTTCATACTACGTTTTAAGAGTTTGATAGGTCTCTGCCACTGAGCTATATAACCCTGATAACGAAAAAATGTAGCTCAAAATGGCGTGTAATTACGTTACTGCCCATGTGGAATAGACTATACTGTGTATTCCGAGGTGTACGATGTGTGCACTGTCGTGTTTTTGTGTTGTGCGATTCTCTCGGGATATCACCATACCTTCAGTACAAGATTATGGATTTAAATTTGAATGTCATTGGCTAAATTATTTCACAGAAAGTAAGATTAGACTGAGTTAGTATCGCAACCTGTGGTATATCCAAACGATTTCCAGGCATGTTCGTAAAGCTTGAAAAGTAGACCTCTATCTTGAAAAATATTCCTAAGGCGTGGAACATGTCACATCTTTCTTCCTGATTTTCAGACAGACACAATGCAAAACAACTCAAAGTTTCAAAACTGACATTTTCAAATTACAAATCCATCAGTCTTTGTTTACTGACACCCGATAAAAATGTAAGATATAAACTTAAAGCCTGTCTCTACGGGATGGTGACGAGCTTGTCACTAAAATAACCGTGTAACCCACCCCGGATATGATTCTCATCAAAACACTTTACATCTAAGGTGGTTTTGAGTGTCAGGTTACAAGAAACCGATATCAAAGCTTCCATTGACTTTGGGGCTTCTCAAAATCCTATTGTTGCATTTCATACCGTTGAATGAAGGGGCGAACGTATAAGGTACAAAGCCTCTGATGTCTTGAGGCCGACTCACACCTTTGTGTTTTAGCCTACGTCTGCCCGGCGTTTTGGGAAATTAAAAACGCTCCCTTAACGCACAAAGACGCAAGTCATACGGTGGACTGATGCTCGTCGTACAATCGTCGAACGCAAGCGGAAACGTCAGTCCACCGTCTGATCTGCGTATGCTATGCGTCCAAGGAGCGTTTTTAATTTCCATATACGATAGGTAGACCGACGCAGGCTAAAACGCAAAGGTGTGAGTAGGCCTTTAGAATGGATATTCGACAAATTGCCTGGATAGACGTTTTGTGATGCTTTAGCATTAAGGTGGAAAACGTTGAATAAAAAGATGAAATGGAAATGGAAATATCGAGGGAACATTAGAAGATGAGTTTTGAAGTATTCAGATATCATACGGATATCAAGCTAATCACTACGCCAAGGGGTAGAGTGTGAAGACAGAGAAGGTGACAGAAGATGCGAAGATGAGATTGACAGGGGAAAGAAAAAGAGATAAAAGAGTAGAAAAATGACTATTCTTGTATTGCAGTCTCTGACAGAATTTCCATCCCATTTAAGATTTTACTATTTCGACTTATGAGTCAATCAATATTATTTTGATCATTAATGGCGTCCAGTCAATCTCAGTTCCGATTTTACCTTTCAATTTAACACTAAAAAATCATCTTATACTCATTTACAGTGCAGATCATTTATCACACAGCGACGTATGTGTATAACCATGGATAAAACGCATATCTGACAGCTTTTTTGTACTCTTTCTTTGATGTGATATACATACCGTCAACATTTTAAGGAGATCCGCGAAGGAAAACTTTGATTTTTCAAAATGAATCATGAGAGAAGAAAAAAGTTGTGTATTCTGTACCGTATTTAATATATTTCAACATATGGTTTTACGTCGCCATGTTGGAATGCTGTTGCCAAAATACCAAGGCAAGTGTAGCTACGATAATGGCGTAATTTCTCAGTGGAGTGATATGAACGCGCGCACACGTTTCGATTTCATTCGTCACAGTCACATCACAGTCGACCGGAAGTAGTACGTCATAGTTTTACGCGCATTCTTATCGTTACTTGTGCAACTAACTCTGACGCAACAATAAGCAGGCGCGCGAAACTATGACGCACTACTTCCGTTTGACGTGCCGTTCGTCACAGTTGACTGAAATCGAAAACACCATAATATTGATAATATACTTTTTTCTCCATAACAGAACGTCTTCAAACGAGCAGAGACCCATGCAACCACCATGGGTATCATGAACTACACCGCCCTCTACGATGACGACCCCGAGGATGTTGAATGGGAGTTTCGCGCCATTGAATGGAACTGGCAGACGATCATCCGGACAATACTCGCCATTCTTGGGACGCTCGGTAACACACTGGTCATCTTCGTCTACATGAACAGGAAGCGAATGAATAGCTGCACTAATACCTTCATCGTCGGTCTCGCGATAGCTGACCTCGTGACGTCATTTCATCAGTTTCCGAGACCGTCGGAAGTGTCCGTTCCATCCGGGTTCGCGGGTGAGCTGTATTGTCGAACGTTACATGCAGGATCTAATGTTACCATGTGGATATCAATCATTGCTTCTGTATTTACGTTGACGATGATCGCTTGTGAACGCTACGTTGCCGTTGTCTACGCCGTCCATTACCGTTCGATATTCTCGAAGAAGCGTCCTCGTTACGTTCTGATCGGCTGCTGGGTTGCTTCAATCACATTAAACACGCAAAGCTTCTACATCAACTTTCTGGACCACAAGACACACAAGTGCTATGTCAGGTACCCAAGCAATGAATTCCAGAAGTTCATCGGAGCCAGCTTTTTTCTGCTCGAGTTTTTTCTACCGATGGTGATTATGCTATTCACACAGACGCGAACGGTTATGACGTTACGCGCACAAGCACGTGCACTCTCTTCGGACCGGAAAGAGAGCAACGGTCCAGCGCTCTCGCTACTCCAAGCCAGACGTCGCGTCATTGAAATGTTCTTCATGGTAGTAATCACCTTCATAATCTGTTGGGGACCTGATCAGATCGCGTTTTTCTGTTTCATGATGGGTATATTCGAAGTGTCCTTTCTCGCTAGCCCCCTCTATCTTGCCTTGATTGTTCTCGCATTCGCAAACTGTTGTATGAACCCGTTTATTTACGCGGCGCGGAACGCTAACTTTCGACGCGCACTTCGAGAGCGGTTTTCACGAGGCAAGAGCAACAGGGTACATAGTGTTAACACTATTGCAGGAAAGGATGATACTATGGCAGATACACTGGCTAAACAAGGAGGTCAAATTGGATGAATGGCTTATATATTTTCAATCATGGTCGTGGTACAAAATCATGTTTGAATTCAACGAACTCCAGACGGCAAGAAATAGTGCGTTTGTGCGATCGTGCGATCGAACGATGTTTTTCGGCTTGTTCCAACTCGGATGAATTCACCACTAGTATTTGACAAAATGCATACAGAATGGATCGACAGAATCGCGAAATTCGGAGACGGGAAAGCCTCGAGATCATTCTTTTTAATCATGGTATTCTTCCTCTGATCTTGCCGATATTGAACGCAATGAAATATAAAGGGATGATAAACTAACTGACGTTACGAGTATTGGTTGCTCTGTAAACATGGTAAAGGCTTTCTCCTTTTATATCTGTACTTAGGTATTTGGTAGCAAATTTCTTATGAAATATGTTGATTATGGTAGACATGTAAAAAAAACAGAGCTCTATATACTTTGATTTTTATTTTTTTATAATTTATGCCCCTTCACATCGCATCCGACACGATTCACGGCACGATATGTACAATGTGTGTGTGTATGGTTAATAACGGGCCTTTTTAATACATGAGAAAGCCTGACATAGCAGGACAGTGTCGGAAATATATTTGCCGAAATCGTAAGCTCTTTAACGATGCCCTGTAAGCTGATATAGATAATTTCATGCGAGCAGTCGGCCAAATAGGCTGTGTGTGCATGTGTACTGAGGTGTGTGTGTGTGTGTATGTATGTGTGTGTGTTTGTTTGTTTGCATTTTATTTAATTATATACGCATACTGATATGCATGTGTGTGTTTTAGTGTGTTATGCTGTGTATGTTTCGGGGTGAGCGTGTGTGGAGCCGGGAACATATTTGTTTGTGTGTATGAGATTGTGTGTGTCTGTGCCTGTTAGGCTATATGTGCATGTGTGTGCACGGATGTGTATATGTTTGTGTGCGGAATCCTGAACTGAGAATTCTTCCTTGCATTATCATGGACGTTTTGAATTTAGTCGACGTGCCCCTCGTCATAGTCGACCGGAAGTATAAGTCAACATGTCCACTGAAAATCAGTTTCGACTTCAGATGACGTCATAATAGCACGCATGCTATCGCTCGTTCACAGATGGGTGAGCGAACGTGGACAAGGCCGGGGTCGTCGCAGATGAAACATAGTCATGATAGTTGTGACGTACAACCATTATAAGTTGCGCAAAAGTATATGGACGGGCAAATCGAATTACAACATTACTCACGAAGTGTCAGAATCATGTAGAAAATCACAATAAGGGGGGGNCACCGTCTCAACCTGACTACGAAACATCGATGATTTGATTAGGCAGTTCTAGAGGACCTCGATTTCTGACAAATTACGATCTCAAATTCGATATGTCACGAACCCTTCTGTGCCTTTTTTTCTCAGAAGGTTTCTCTCCTTGACCCACCACAGGGAAAAGCTTGACGTAGAAAGGCAGAAATGATGACCTTACGAAAGATTGTATTTTTATCTGTTGTGGGGCAGCCACACCTATAGGCTTAATGATCCCACCTTACTGCCAAACTTAAAGCCCAAATACAGTTTTGGTAACGATTAAGATATGTAAATTTTACGGGATGTTTATCATGACATATGTATCTTACAGACATTTCGAAACCAAAGCATATTTTTTTACCAACTGATTCTGTTTGAAAATTTGAATTTGACCGTTAAACCGTATTAAGCGCCCTCTCTTGGTAATACCAATATTTTGTTTGTTATCACCGGGCATAAGCAAGGTTATTTCTGAGATTTAACAAAATAATGATAAAAAGGTGTACACGAAAATTAAATTCTGAAATTTTTATCCGATTTCTGCACGAGAAGGTGTCCTTTAGCACGAAAGAAAATATTGAATAAGTGTCGGGGTACACGACGCTGAGATATTGTGCACATTTTAGGTTATAACTTTACCAAAACCTCGTTAATTTTTCACACAATCTTTTAAGCAATATATTCATGATACTATATTTTATTTCATTTAGATTTGAAGACAATTAAATCTGGAGACAAAAATATTCGCTTTTACCAAACTTTACTTGGGCTTTAGTTATCTTAAATTCGAAAAATGAACAATAAATTAATGTTTTGTTTAATCAATGAATCTGACGTAAAGATAATATTGAGAAAGATAACCTTACTACATCAGATTTCAAGCAGAATAAGACGGTAATAATTACAATTTTAGTAGTTGCGGTTTGAGAGCAGGATGGGATAAATCTGTAGGTGTGACTGCCCACACGATCACGTAAAAAAAATCATCATCACTGATCATGAATGACCATCATCGGACTATAAAAATGCTATCATTGGTAGGCTATTTTTTTTTTTTCGGGGGTCAAATCTTCCATGATTAATAAAGAGACGGCCAAGGTTATTCGAAAGGTGATCAAGTTATAAGAAAGTGATCTGGGATTTTGTTGGGTCTAAAATAAATTTTGGAAAAAAAGAACGAGAAAGAAATAGCCATGCAGTCTTTTATAATAGTCGAATAGCTCACTAGTTTCTGGTGAACTTTACAATTTCTCTAACATATTCATTGGCACGAAATGAAATAATCGGATCTGGGAAATGTTGTGAAGAATTCAAAATTGACTGAGATGCTTTTGCTTTATCATCTTGAACAAATATTAATCCTTATCTAATCACGTGCCATATGATATCACCTCTGGATGTATCATTAAAAGAATTTCAATTTAAGCTTCTTCATGGTATCATTCTTTTTACGAATGATTAACTGTATAGAATAGGAATAAAAGAGAATGATCTGTGTTCATTAACAAGAAACTGAAAATTATGAGCATGTATTTTTTACGTGTTCAAAAGACAAAGAACTTTGGCAAGAAGTTGGTCGACACTTGAAAATCCAAAAATATTCATGTGATTTTAGGAATAGATGGATCACCAAATGACACAAAATATCAATCTAGTCATATTAGCAGTGAAAAAAAATTAATGTTGGAAGAAAGCGTTGTCAACTTCTGTCTATCCATGTTATCATATAGTTTCTCATTTGCTATGGGATGAGCCCTTAAGAAATGACTGATAAAGAAAAATATTCTTCTTGCCACTTTCTTATGATTTTGTGTAATCTATTGATTTTGAGTTGATCTATTTTACTTTTCTACTTATGTACTATATTTTATTATATATACAACATGTCATTCACAATTTACTTTTTTAAAATTGTATCGTTTAAATGTAATTTTGTCTGTGATTAAACAATAAATTATTCAAAAACAAAATATACATATATATTCGTATACAGAATTAGAAACCAAGATCTGAGGATAAAAACAGCAGTTCAAGATATTGTAAAAGAAATAAAATCAAAGAAATGGAGATGGGCAGGGCACTTAGCAAGAAGAGGAGATAGCAGATGGACACATAAAATAACGGATTGGACNTAAAAGAAATAAAATCAAAGAAATGGAGATGGGCAGGGCACTTAGCAAGAAGAGGAGATAGCAGATGGACACATAAAATAACGGATTGGACCCCAAGGCAACACACCAGGAGAAGAGGCAGACAAAGCAGGAGATGGATGGACGACCTCAAAGAATTATGTGGTGTCACATGGAGAAGAGTAGCACAAGATCGAAAGAGATGGAAAACTGATGAGGAGGCCTTCCTTCAGCAGTGGAGTGAAACAGGCTAGATAGATAGATTCGTATGCAACAAAATAAATCACTAGATATAAAATCTGTCCACATTTAAGAGCCTAGGAATTATTTCGTTTATGAATGATCAAAAGACAAAACTGTGCGTTCTAGAGTGTGCATGGAATCTAACGTCGAATGTTAAAATATTCCCCGATCCAGTAGTTAATGTTCTTTCGCCACCATGATCAATACTCTATCGTCTGCTTCTCGATATCTGTGTCGATCCTCGCATTATGTACCGCTTCCTGAAAACAAAGCCACCCCATCGATCCCCTGGATACCGTTTCGATATCAGAGATCGTTTGCTTAATTGACATGTCGTCTGCACCATCTGTCTTGGCGGGAAGAAACGACGGGAAAGTGCACTTCACATTAAACTTGACCTTCAGAATCACAGTAAACATGCGGGTGAAGAACTCTTCTTTCCGCACATTATGATGGACCTCGAGTGTCGAAATGTCACAAAACATCAAAACATTCACTCATATGACATGGACATACTATGTACTTTTGTTTTGGTTTGCTTATGGTTTTGAGTGGTCCGCATGCTACAAGCTCTGCTTTTTAGAGGACCCCTCCACTTCATCAGATTCTGTTAATTTATAAATAGAAACCGCAATCTAGATCATTATTTTTGTTTCATTTAAAACGTATTTCCAATGTCGTTTTGTTTTTGTTATTCATGATTATCATTTTAAGTCATGACTTATGTTCATTATATTTTGTTATTCTTCTGTTGAAGTGAAAATAAACAAATTAAATTTTAGAATTGAATACAGTTTTCGCTGGCAATTTAGTTCACATGATCATGACGTTTATTCAGGTTGCAATTGTTAAACTAGGTAATGAATTTAGCACATGTTCGATTGACTTTAACAGTGTATAACATTGCACAGTTTGCTAAGAATCCTTGAATTAATATTGTGACATAGTTTGAAAACCTGTTTTATTATGCTAACTAAAATGTTTCAGATTTGATGGAATATTAAAAAAAAATAAGCAAATTCCCTGATGTAATGCCGTTACCAACATACTTCATACTACGTTTTAAGAGTTTGACAGGTCTCTTTGAGTCTGCCACTTAGCTATAACCCTGATAACAGAAAAAAATGTATCTCAAAATGGCGTGTAATTACGTTACCGCCCATGTGGAATAGACTATACTGTGTATTCCGAGGTGTACTATGTGTGCACTGTCGTGTTTTTGTGTTGTGCGATTCTGTTGGGATATCACCATACCTTCAGTACAACCAGGGATTATGGATTTAAATTTGAATGTCATTGGCTAAAATATTTCACAGAAAGTAAGATTAGACTTTAGTTAGTATCGCAACCTGTGGGATATCCCAACGATTTACAGGCATGTTCGTAAAGCTTAAAAATTAGAACTCTACCTTGAAAAATATTCCTTAGGCGTGAAACATGGCACATCTTTCTTCCTGATTTTCAGACAGACACAATGCAAAACAGCTCAAAGTTTCAAAATTGACATGTTCAAATTGCAAATCCATCAGTCTTTGTTTACTGAAACCCGATAGAAATGTAAGATATGAACTGAAAGCCTGTCTCTACGGGATGGTGACGAGCTTGTCACTAAAATAACCGTGTAACCCACCCCGGATATGATTCTCATCAAAACACTTTACATCTAAGGTGGTTTTGAGTGTCAGGTTACAAGAAACCGATATCAAAGCTTCCATTGACTTTGGGGCTTCTCAAAATCCTATTGTTGCATTTCATACCGTTGA
>BQKZ01017529.1:0-10431 GCA_036244855.1 Temnopleurus reevesii | reverse complement strand
TTTTCACATGAGCTCTGGCTCATTTTAGATTGAAAATGCAAATCAGCCATTACTTCTATGGAGCGCTCCATAAATGGACCTCCAGCCAACAGAGTATATGGAGCTTCTGGTTTTGTGTGTGGAGTGTAAATTCGCATTCATTTTGCACATGAAGCAGTGTGCAGTTGAATAGAGTGACATGTTCCATCATTTTTGTTCCTCGATAGATAAGCCATTTCTGAGTCGATTTTATTCAAAGAAACTATGAACATGCTCCATTTTGCCTTTCAAAAACTGCATTACGGTAATAATGATACTGCAGCTTGAGAAGAAGTTATCTAAAGCGCCATCTATCCCAAAACTGATCTAAATGTTTAAGCTGCGGTATTAGCCAAGGGGTGCCTATTGTTATTTTAATTGGTTTGACAGGACAACGTATGGGAGACACATTTATATTACTCTAACATTTCAGAGCATCGGGCTAAGGCAAAACGTATTCAAACCTCTCTCAAGCATTTTCCTATTCAGCTTACAACGGTGATAAATAGGTATGAATAAATCGTACATTTAATTAAATTCAAATCATTTTATTTTCCCGTTCTTTGCCTGTACTTGTAAAGTATAACCGATCATTAAACCATTCAGGACAGGAATTATTTTACAACCAATTCAATCACCATTCCTATCCCATATTATCAACACTTAGATTCGTAATTCTCTTTCTTATAACTTTCCAATTAAAAATGATGTTATCATATTGAATCAACATCGTTAAAAAGCATAATGAATCATTAAAAGTTGCCAATCTTGGTGAAAGCTAATGATTTTTTAATGTTTAATTTGTTGCAAATTTAAGAATTTTTCACAAATCTAGTGAATCTTCCACAAAACAATGTCTTAATAATAATGGTCTGACCTGGTGTAAATTTTTTTCTCTTTCTGCTCATGCATCTAGTATATTTTTTTAGAGCCCAGCATTAAAAAGTATTGGAACAAAACACAAAATGTCTTTATGGTCCTGAAAGGGTTAAAGAGAAACCAACCCCTGGAATGTTCGTGCTCTCATTGAATGAATAAAAATAATCCACTCTGTATACAAAAATTCACAATTTCTTCTTTTTAAAAAAAATGCTAATTTTCAGTTGGGGTATAACATATCAATTCTGCATGTATTTTGAGAAGAATAATGATGCAACATATTACTCTAAATTTTACATTAATCCATTTTTTCAAATTCTATGTACAAAGTGAATCAGGAGTTGTCTGACATGACGTTGCAGATTCCCTCGATGTTGCTGATTGCACCGATCCCCATGAGCGGCAGTAATCTTCAAATGTCTATGAATTTGAAGATTCATAACTTTTGAACGGATTGTCTGATTTCGCTCAAATTTTCACAGTTTGTTCATTGGATTTTTCTTCATTCAATGAAAACATGACAATTACAGGGCTTGGTTTGCCTTTAACCCTTTCATGACGACATTTGTGTTTTGGTCCAATAACTTTTGATGTAGTGCACTAAAAAATATACCTGATGTATGAGCAGAAAAAGAAAAAATTATACACTAGATCTGACCATTTTTACTCATCAACATTTGTTGCTGGATGCAGAGAATTTTTAAATGAAAAAAAAATCACTAAAATGATAATAAATCCTTAAATTGGCAATGCTGAAATCATTTATAAATCACTGTTTTCGACGCAAATTGGCAACTTTTAACTTTTTAAGACACTTTTTACAAAGAAGATCCATAAGGTAGCATAATGTTTAGTTGAAATATTCTAAAAAGAGAATTTAAAATATAATATATTTTAGTGAATCTCATAGAGAGGAGCTAAAATGGTTTATTCCACTCCGGGTCGGGAATTAACCTTCAGCGTCTGTTTGGTCTGAACAGGACCCGGACCACCTGCTGCGTGGTCACGCTGAATTGAGAGGGGGAGGCGTGGTCGCAAAAAGACTGCATCAGCAACTAATGCTGAAAATTCGCGCCTCAGTTCAAGGGGTTCTTTCCCCATCTCATTCTTGGCTACGGTCGTCATGCGATCATGACTGGTCAGCTGAACTAGAAAATTGTTTCTTTTTAATCCTGCTTCTACTTGTCGCAAGCTTATTAATTTTGTCGGTGTTCTTGAGAATTTGGGTGCCTACAATCGCTATTAATGTTTCATCTTAATTAGCATTCAGGCTATGCGGTATGTGGAAAGGGGAACTAAGATAAATTCATGATTTATTTATGCAACATTTGTTTTCAGTGCCGTATATTTTCAGTTATTAGTTGAGCCAAATTTGCTGGTAAGCTGGGGGTGGCGTTCGCCACCGTCCAGGGTCGTAGCCGGAAATTTTATTTGCTCAGCATATTTCTGGGGGAAGGGGTCGAGAGAGCAGGCGTGTCTGTAAGCTGGGGAAAACGCGTGTTTCGCCCAGGGTCCAATCAGACATCTCCGCTCTCTGTGTCAGATTTACATATTCATGATTTCCCTTTGCTTGTATATAACCAGGAATTGTGTATACAGTTCACTCGTCGATTCAGCAAAGGATGGGGGACCAATGGGGGAAATTTCCATCGGGGACAAATCATTACGGCCTGTTTAACATTTCATTTTACAATATTCCCAAATTAATTAAATTTATATAGACCGCTCTGAACAAGTTAATACAGTATGTACATAGTGTAATTTACTCTGTTGTTTTATATTCTTATAACTTGTGCTGACCAGTTGTTCGAAACGGAAATTAGAATCAACTTTTATTAAAGACCGTGGTCACATACACACAAATACTTAATTTTACCTCTCTTTTGTCCAGTCTCGGTGTGGAATAAGTGTTGCCAATTTAGTAAAGGAATAGTGATTGAAATTGTTGTAAAATGATTCCTGTCCTGAATGGGTAAACAAACCTGTCTGACATTGGTCACCCATCCATCGAGGGTGACAGCCTCCTGATGAGCACATCCCGGTGTCCTGAACACAAACCTGATCCCCACCAGCACAGTGACAAGTCTTCATGCAAGATTCGAAGCAGCCNTCCGAGAAAGAAAGCACTGGAAATTGAAAAATGAGCAATAATCAGATGATAAAATGTTGTTTCATTCATTATATTTTGGTATAAAATTTAAAAAAAAATAGATTTTTTATAATTTTTACCACAAAATAATGAATGAACTCCATGCCCCCTAAAAATCTGTTTTTACCCGACTTTGTATAGAAGTGTATTCCAATAAAAACATTATGAAGAATAATTTGTGAACATGCAGAGGCGACAAAATATATAACCCCCATTTAAGCAAATAGTTTCATGGACATAAAAGGAATATCCATCCTTCTTATGTGGAAAAATGTTGAACAAGTATCGCACCTGGGACTTTCTTTTGTGATCATTAACCCTAATCAGGCCGACCTTTTTGGACTACGTTATGACCAAGGGGGGTGGATTCCACCCCCCCTTCAGATCTCAGTCGTAGAAGGCGCATTCGCGACGAAGATTGGCACGCATGATGCTTGTGGCGTACTCTACCAGAATGTATGGTTAATTTTTCACAAAAATTGTTGAAATAATTAAATATGCTAATTTATGCATAAAATAAGTTTTGGGCTCTTAATCACTAATTAAATCTCTAATTGAGCTGATTTTTTTTTTGAAATATTCCTTTTAACATTTTCTACAAATGTATTGAAAAAAGAATTCATTATTGAAATTATTTTCTTATTTATTCAATTGTTTTATGAATTTCTTATGTATTTCTTTGTTTTTTTAACCTTTTGTTTTTGTGGTTTTTAACTGATATTTATTGCAGACATTATTTGAGGCATACTGATGCAAAAATGAATTAGTTTTAGCCATTAAAAGTCAAATTATCCAAGTTTTTGTGATATTTTACTGAAAACACAATTTTCATTGACTTTGTACACAAAATCAATTATTTTAGCAATTTTGGAGCCGACAATTTTTTTTCAAATGGGCGTGGCACAAAAACAGTATACACGGGCGCGGCAAATTTGGTCTCAAAGTTTGCACGATACTTGGAAGTTAAAAGTCATGACACGTCGCAAAAATATTTGGGCGCATTAGGGAGATATTTTGCGAAATGTTGAGGGGGGGTGGATTCCACCCCCTTCGGCCTGATTAGGGTTTGTGAATGCTTGAATGAAGTTACTTATTTTGTCCCAGACCTTTGTCCCTCCTATTCACAGTGTATTCTGCTTCCTTCTACCCCCCCCCCTCCCCCGNGCATTTATCTGGCAACTTTGTAGAGCTCATACCCTGAAGGCCCTTATCCTGTACGCAGGTCCTACACAATTTATACAGTGGACTAATATTCGGCATATGCTCTGTGAGCGCCATCCAAACGTCAGTCCATCGTCTGATACTGCGTGCCTAGAAGGCGTTATTCTATTTTCCAAATCGCTGTGCAGACGCAGTGTATGAGTCCTACAAAGTTGCGAGATGCCAAACAGCAGATTTCAGGTATCGTTTGAAAGATTACATTGCTTTCCATGCCTGCCCTGTGTCTGACTATACTGTATTTTCCCGTTGCTTTGAAACAAAAAACAATAATTATACTTTCCATGAGCGCACCTATAGGAGAAGGCATCCCGGGCGGGGAGGGGATTACTCAAGTTAAAAATGCACACCCCTTCCCTATTGAGCAAAATGATTCCAGATTCAACCTTGTGTCCCAAAAGTAATTTGAGCCCCCACTTCAAAAGAGCTGAAATATTGCGCTCCATTACCAAAATTGTTTTCAGGAGCTGACATTAGAAATTAGAAATAGGCCCTCAGTTCAAATTCTGCACCCTTTCAGTGAGTATAAAATCTGTTGCCCGTCCGTTTCCTACAGGTGGTTGGAGTGCATACTTTATGTTAACATGATTAAATCTATTTCCGAAAAATTAACTTGAACTCCAATTCAATGGTCCTTTGTAAAGCTATTGAAATGGGAACAGGCTTCTGATTGTCGTATCAGCAAAGTTTAACGCACGGTGTATGGATCTACTGTCTATCGCCCACTTTTTGCGGAAAAAGTTTATTATGTGCTTTGTAATTTACCATTTTCAGGAGAAGGGTTCGTTGTACGCCTCCAGCACATGGCACAGTGGACTCAAGAATTACCAAGATATCTCCAAACTTCATGGGACTTGCTTCAGGCCAATATGGACGACATTTGATCTGAAAAAAGGTACATGTATTGAAAAAGCTAAAGAAGGGAAAGTATATATGTGCATTCACGATTGATCATACAGATAGCGTGATGGGGAGTTTTCTAGTAGGGAAGTGATCTCACGCAGTGTTGTTTGTATTAGAAGATATCCTGGCATGCTCCCTGATATGAACGACCGTAAAGCTACGTATTGTAATATCATTGAGTTTTTTATTTCATTCATCAGAGGTACAGTTGACCGGAAGTAAAGGTCAACCAATGTCAACACGTAAAGGGCTCTCTCTCGTTCACTCCTAAAAATCCGTTTTGATTTCTGTCGACTAATTCCAAATGACAACACAATATGGTGTTTTAGATTTCAGTCAACTGTGACGAAGGGCACGTCAACTGGAAGTAGTACATCATAGTTTTGCGCGTCTGCTCATTGTAGCATGCAAACCTAGATGTGATGTAACATGAGCAGACGCGCAAACATAAGCATAACAACGCACAGCTGCGCGCAATACATGACGTGTGCTTTCGATCTATGCAAAGTTTCCCCTCTGAAATTTCTGACAATAAGAATAGAAATAGAATTGAATATCATAAATGTTTGCCTTTTTTTTTAGATAACCAACAATAATTTGGACCTGGAAGCCCGTTTGTTGAGCTATCAGCTCTCCTCTAGATGATTAGGGAACAACGAATGCAAAAAAAAAATAATCATGAAATCATCAAAAGCATATAGTTAACAGAATTGTTGAAAATTTCTTCGTTGGATATCCAATTTGTCTTGAAATCAAGGAAACTCTTATTCGTTGATCATGTTCATCATGAAAGCCAGGGTTAGTATTGGCGGTCTGGATGGAAGAAATCATTTGGCAAACAAATACTATAATTAAGAGCACAGGTCAATTTCCAAGTAATATTAACGCGTAGATGTCCAGTGTCAAATTTTTAATGACGTTTTGGCAGAATATCCACGTTCCAGAAAGCAGAGCATTAAGCATCAGATATGATTAGAATGAGAAATAGAACAGTTTGAATACTACTATCCATGAAATGGAAATGCTAAGAAAATTAGAAAATTATTATTTCTGAGTTACCCTTGAGCGTATTCTTCCCATTTTTATCACAGATCTCTTTTGGAAGATACAGTCTAACCTCGTTATAAGGAGGTCGTTGGGACCAGGGAAATCACCACTTTATATTGAAACCTTGTTTTATCAGGGTTAAAATACAATAAAATACAAAGAGATGGGACCAGGAAAATCACTTTGTTATAACGAGAGCTTGTTATATCAGTGCTTTTCATAACGAGGTTTGACTGTACTATATCTAAATAAATTTTCTTATCATTTCTTAAATAAAAAATATATGTTGCCAATCTAAATATATTGAGTGGTAAGCTGTACTGAAAGAAAACGTTTCCGCCTCAAAATGCGCTTGACGATTTCTGCTTCGCCAAAGTAAATAAGGAAAATGAAAATGCTAATTTTGTTGAACCATACCTTGACTCCTTCTTGTAGGTTGGTTACCATGGCAACGGTACCTACATTCTCCTGCCAAATCATCCTCCAGAAATCTCCCATCGACGCATTGTTTGGTCCTTAAAAAAATAGAAAGCCTAATTAGGAAAATACATGCTTTAAAGTGTGACTTCAGAGCCCCAAAGTAATTGAAATTAATTTTGACAAAACATAATCAAACAAATGTAGTTTGAAAAATCATTGCAATCTGATAAGAAATGAGAAAGTTCAGATTTTTTTTAGTTGTGAAGTATTTTCGGAAAACATTTCTTGACCAGTAGATATTAGTACTCAAAAGGGTGGAGTGATGATGTCATATGCCGAGTGTCACAATTAACAACACAAACTACAATATATGAATTACAGATTCTGCAGCTTTTTCATACTTTCAGGAACTGCTCAGCTGTGGAACAAAATAATGAGGTTCACCTGTATACAATAGTGGGTCTTTTAAACTGATGGTAAGTGGCTTGTGGGCGGTAGTAAACAGGCACGCATATGATGTGAGCATATGATGTGAGCATTAAAAGATCCATAGATCTGTTGCACATTTGTTATTTAATGCGTATATTAACAGCAAACTTAGTTTGTACCGTCCATAATCCAACGTCCACCAAACCCACTAATAATACCCTCTTTTATCGTGATATGACTTGATATAGAAATAAAGTTTCATTGTTTTTTTTAATGTGTCTTAAACTTTAGTTTCCAAGTATAAATGTAATTGAGGAGTTTATTTATCACTGAAAATTTTCTCTGTGCTGGGGATGGGTTGAGTCTGGTGCAAATTCTTATACTTTGCATATGAATGAATGAATGAATGATTCTTTATTTCATATCAATTCCATGGTTAACAACAACAACAATAACAATAAACATAATAAATGGTTGACAATCATCATCAAAACATCGTAAATAACAGAGAACATTATAAGCATGGTTTATAATTGATGAGTGGAAAGGAAATGTGGTGACCAACTAAAAGCTAAGCTTGTGGGCTGCTGGCCACCATGAACAAAATAATCATATAAATAGGAAACAATGTAGGAGCATAACCATAACTATGTACAGGATTTACAACAGAACAGATAAAAGTAAAGAATAAAACTAATATTTTCATAGTTATGATATTACCTTGTGATGCGATGTAAGCACGTTGATTTTGAAAACTCTGAAAGTTCAAGATTAACAAAACACAATTAAAGACAAAATACAAAAGGTAAAATTTGAAAAAGTTTTTCCAAAGATGTTTGCCCTACACAGCAAAAACAAGGATGCCCATTTTCGCACCGTTCTGTATTCATATCAGGACACACCAGAGAAAGTGGTAGAGCAACACTATTAAGGAATCCAAATGACTTTGATTTAACGCTGAAACGGAGTGAAATATATTGTTTCAATAACACTTGGGTATATTATCTTTGACACCATTAGAATCAAATAAATTTAACTCTTATGTTATTTTAACACATTTCGTTATCTTTCAAGCTTCACATTTTACATGGAAAACATCAACCACATAGCACTGTCTCTTTATTTCAGCATTGGTTCTTATAATATTGAAGAGTAAAGATTCTAGGGAAAATTATGGAGTTTTATGTTTTAAAGCCAATTAATATGTGGTTGTGGCATTAAGGTTAAAATATGCCAGAATTCGTGTAAGAATCATTTCCCGATTTCGTATACATTTACTTTATATAATATGGATGAAAAAATGTTTACTGATGTATGCATTTAACATACTGACTTCTGAAATCTGGTAGTCAATGAACAAACTCTATGAGGAATAAAAAATTCAGTAGTCAATGGATTATATACAATTTCTATTAATCTTTCAATTGGCAACTTTGGCATAATCTGTGATGTCCTACATGGAGAACTCATTAACTTTGTACGTAAATGTATTAAAAATTTTGCACAGTTTGATCATTGTATATTACTACATCTAGTGACAGTATGTTAATGTCTCAGGTTATTTCCCTTTGTTACTTGGCTTTCACTCTACAATAATAATTCACTATACACAACATTTATATAGCGCTTAAGTGTTTCTAAGCGCTCTGTGCACTATTACCCGGCTATAGCATGGCTACCATTCGGCGCTCGCTGCATTCAAGGAATCTCTTCCTACCGGTACTCATTCACCTCACCTGGGTTGCGTGCAGCACAATGTGGATAAATTTCTTGCTGAAGGAAATTGACGCCATGGGTAGGATTCGAACCTACGATTCTCGCGTTGAAAGGCGGGAGTCAGAACCACTACACCACGACGCCTCGACGTCAAAGCGAACGCTATTTAGATCTATGAGCAGCCGAAGTGGAAGATAATGTGCTTTGGAATACAATGAGGTCCCAGGGGCTTTAAAAGTCTTTTTGTTTAGAAAACAACAACCTTTCCTTTGCAAAATGCGAAAATGACCGCTTTGGCGGTCCATAAAAACGTTGTTAATAGCGGTCGCGTTGTAAAGCCAAAGGGAATTGAAAAGGAATTGAAAAATTGAAAAATATTGAAAAGGGAAACTCCATCTTACCGGTATATATGAAGCGTTGTAGTAATCTGTATCAGGATCGTCATTGATAAGTGCTAGTTTGACTCTTGAAGAATCATCTACAATATTAAAAAAGAAGGAACAAAATATTTTTTTTTAACTTTTCCCTCTCTCAATCTCCTTCACCTTTGTATGTCTTTACAAGCTGTTCTTCCTTATAAAATCTTCTCTAGTTATCAATTTTCTGTCTTTCTTGTTCTTACTATTGTACTCTTTTTTCATATTTTCATTTCATTTGCATTATACCTTTTTTCTGTTATTTTTCTTCCCCCTTCTTCTTACTTTCGTCGTCTTCTTCTGCTGACATTTTAACTTCTTCTTAATCACCACTACCCCCATCCACATCATCATCATCATCATCATCCCCACAATCACCACGATCATCATCCTACTTCTTATACCTCTTAGTTTTTCTTCTTCTCCATCGTTGTCTCATTATTATCATTGTTTTTATTATTATTATTATTATTATTATTATTCTTATTATCATCATTATTATGATTATTATTACTGAAGTTTTTATTGTTATAATTGTTATCATTATCATTCTTATTATTTGCCTTCTTCTTCTCCTTTTCTTTGTTTCTTCTTTTACCAGCTTTTTTACCATCGCATCAGTCTTTAAATAAGTCTTTTTCTATTTGGGTAAAAACATAATTTCTGAGAACTAAAGTTTGACAAAATAATAGTCCATTGTAATCAAAGCCGGATATACTTACATGGCAGGATATTCTTATACCGGTTCTTCTCAAAGTTGACCTTCTTCTCTGCAACAGTTTGTGGATGGATATTGGCTTTCGGTAGGGTCTGTAAGGGAAAATTTAGTTTGTCTATTTAGTTTAATGCACCAAATGAAAAAAGTATGTTGTCTTCAATGTACAAAAATGGTGCTTATATAATCACATGCATTGACATTATAAAATAACTCCCTTCAGATCTCGGCCACTAGTCATGACTTTTGGTAGGGTCTGTAAGGGGAAATTGAGTTTATCTAGTTTGAATTTATTGAGCTTAACACACCAAATGAAAAAAATTGTCTATTGTATTCAATGTACTAAAATGGTGCTTATAAAACTGTATGCATAAAAATGATAACTTAAAACGAATTAGAAATTTTAAAATGTATTTTAATCCTAATAAGGCCAGGCTTTTTGGGGTCTTTTATGGCCGGAGGGGAGGTTGATTTGACCAGCCCCCCCCCCCTCCCTGAGATCCCCCCTCCGCCAGTTGTGC
>BQKZ01017495.1:0-13664 GCA_036244855.1 Temnopleurus reevesii | reverse complement strand
CACTTTGACCCCAAGGAGGTTACAGAGAAGCACACTTCCTTCCTCAGAATCACCTTTGACCTTCTACCGTCGAATGATCCTGCCTTGGCTTGTATCGCCGTGGAAACGGTGGGGTTTATTGGACGGACTGTAGAAGGGAAGCAGACCCTTGATAAGCAAGGTATTTATTAGTTTTTACTCTGATGATATGGTTAATTTATGACTGATTTCTATTTCTCCTCTAATGTGTACTCTAGTGGAAAACCAATCTAGTATTGGAATGGGATTGGAGTTATTCGGTACTTATTTATGTTATTCCAAAGTGAAGTGATATTGAACAGTTTTATTGTTGAATAAAAGGATTGAAAAAGAAAATAGGTGAATTGATGAATACTAGTAGAGCACACACTCTACATATCTACACAATTTGACACGTCAGTAAAAGAAATTATACTTACGTCACTAACCGTTTTTTTAACTGGCTTTGCTCATGGTGGATTCAAAGGGATTTTACGACTTCTTTGGCTGAGATTTTCAACTTGATATTTTAGGTTTTGTATCCAAATTATTTTTCTCATTGTGAAATGTTTATTTCCACAATTTGTATTTTAGCATACTTTTTGTGATTTTCATTATAGTCTTATTTTTAGACTTCTATTGTCAAAATAATTTAATATAATTCATAGTCTGAACATAATTCTAAATTCTATTCTTTCATTTGTAATTTTGTTGTTTATAATATTGGCAGGACAATGTATGCTTAACGCTTTGAAGCAGATTGGAAAGTTGCTGGTTCAACCGCCGGCTGAGATGAGAACGAGAGCTTTGGTGGCCATGCAAGATCTATTCACACTACGGGTAGGTTCATTCTCCTCACGAAAAATTACAGAAAGAGAAAGGGTGATGTCACAAATTGTGATACTGTGAAACCTCTTTACAACGAGGTTCATGGGACCATAAAAATTACCTTGTTATATCAGGTTCCTCACTATATCAGGGTAAAAAACAACAAACTATAAAGAGCTGAGATCAATAAAATCATCTTGTTGTAACGGGTATCTCATTATATCCGACCTCTTTATAACAAGGTTCCACTGTATACAGTTAGGACAAGAGATAAAAGCTACCATTTAATTGTTTTCATGTAGGATCCCTATGGGAAAATGGGTAAGCGGTAGCTTTTTTCTAGGCTTAACTGTTCTGTAAATTTGAACCCCTTTATCACTCATGATCACCTATTCTCACCAAATCTTTCACTAAGAACTGTATGCTGTCTTCTAGCATACAAAGAAGCGGAAATATCTAGCAATATTTATTTTGATAATATTGATAATAAAGCTTGCATATATATAGCACGTATTCAGGCAAATTTCTCTATGGCTTTCAAATTATTTTAGCATCCCCTAAGCTCAATGTCAGAGTTACTGTGTAAACAAATATGTTTTTTGCCTGCGCTGGACCACGGAAAGAGGGTTTGTTACCGAAGTTCATTTGATAGTCTGTTCCATGTTTTCAGTCAATAGAAGTCAAAGCTACATTTGCCCTTTTCAAAGCCAATCCTAGGAATATTCAAAATCAGAGAGTCTCTACTGGAGCGGAGGCCATAGTTTTAGCGACGAGGCATGAATAGAAGTGAAATAAGATGTTCTCGGCCCCGTAACATAAAGGTTTGGGATTAATTGGTATTTGATTTTGCGATAGATTGCAAACTTTAATACACGATCTGCCATACAGTGTAGACTTGCGATTGATATCAATCGCAATCAGACTAGCAATCAATCACAAACCTTTATGTAACGGGGCCCTGGTGCGATTTTATGCATACTTGTAAAGATTATCAGTGCAACTTTATAAGTTGATGAACCATCCTTATCTTTATTTTCATAGGAAGAGCACCACACAGATGACCTCCTTAGTATGCAGGAAAGATGGTTTACGCACCTGTCACCCAAGCCGTTAGATCTTCTTCTCTCACTCTGTAAGCAACCATTTACAGAGATCCGATGCAATGCTCTTCTGATTCTACGAGCTCTCGTCAATCAGCCATGGGCAGCATGTATTCTCAATCAGGTATGGGGTTCATCAACAGATCACTTTGTGGTAATAGCAGTTATGCGTACCAAAAATTATATTCCTCACTATTTCTATCTTATTTGGGTTTATAAGAAGGTTCTGATATCAATAGATGTAGTTTATTCATGTGCTTCCACTTTCTACTTGTATTCATGGCCTTCATTCACAAGAACAATCTGCTTTTAGTTTGTCATTGAAGTGCCTTGCTGGAATACTCCCATAAACCCAAGGGAATAGAAAATTTGCATGTTTGCTGTATGCATGCTTGCCTGAATCCAACAAACCAGGATAATGATACTGCTCGCATGAAAGCATTATAGTGAAGTGGCTCTGACACTGTCCTTCAACCAGACGGTTGCAGTTTGAATCCCACCCGTAGCATTAATTTTAATCAGCAAGAAATTCATCCACACTGTGCTGCACTTGACCCAGGTGAAGTGAACGGGTATGTAGCAGGAATGTTTGTTCCTTAAAATGCCATGTGCGCTGGTATGCACCAGGCTAAAGCTAGGATAATAGGAATACAAAAGCGTCTTGAGCTTTCTTTTGGTTAGGTTTGGTTTTATTCTCTGTTAAGTAACAACAACTCAAAATACAAAAAAAAAATCAATATACATGAATATATGCAAAACTCAAACAAAGTGCAAATATGAATAATTGTAAATTATCGTAGGAACACTCCATTCAGAACCATTAACATAATGGCTCTGTTCTTCCTGGAGGTCCAGGAAGAATTTTGTTCTATTCTATATAAATTTGAGGAATTATTATTATTCATTGCTATATTATTCTTATTTTTGTTTTTACACCAAAGCGTGTTCCAAAGGGTTGGGCCAGCATGAGAAAAGTAATAATCTCCCCATGATTTTGATGATCTTGGTATTACAAGGGAGCCGGGGTTGGATGAGCGAAGACTCCTGGGAGGAATGAATCATTATTGTTCATTGCTATACTTTTAATATTTTTACTCCAGGAGGCCGGGTTTCTGGAGTACATCTTGGACAGGACAACAGAGCCAGACAAGGAAGGCAAGGAGACTAAGTACTCTGTNGCCAGGCGATAGCCTCAGCGAAGCAAATCCTGATCGAAATAGACCCGTTTTATCGGTCTACATAGATATATGATGGGAAGTCTGCGCACCTAAATTTTCAGCTTGAAAGTTGAATTTGAAAAAAAAAAACATGAACAAGGTCAAGGTCAAAAGAAGTCAATTCAATGAATTTCCTATTCAATTATATTAATGTGATATTATCACAGATGTCCCAAACATTATGTATGATTATACATATCTCAGCAATATCAGGCCAGGAACACTATGTGACATGTCATTTTAGATGAAATATACAGTAGGCCTACACCCCTCTAATTTTTGCAGTTCAAAATATTTGGGACCCTTCGGCCTCGGCCTTCTCTGCATCCCATTCATGTGGTTGGAGACTTTCAGGAAAAAGTCTTGATTTCACCGAGCGTGCGAGTTATATCGCGAATGTCAATGAGGCGCAGATTAGCAACCTGGCGCAGGGGAGGATGCCCATAGTTTTACTATACATTTTTTAATTGATTGTTGTTGGTAATTCACTATAAATAATAATAAAAAAAAATAAATAAAACTCGACTGATTCAACTGAGTCTACCTTAGAGTTAGACTAGCTACGGATAGCTCTCTGGAATAGATTTTTTACATTTTTTTACATTGTCACTACAACAGAGAGCTATGGAGTTGATGCCATATCGTCTGTGTAGCAGCAGGATAACATGTTTGAAATCCCCCCAAATCATACTTTTTAATTCACAAATCACAATTTTATAGTGCTTGGAACTTGCATGAGGTTCCAGCCCTCCCTTCCCCCCCACAAAGTACAGTAAATGGGAGAATTACCAGGAATCCAAAAGTGAGATTTTATCTTCCTCTCCACGTCTGTAGCAGACTGATACAGATGTCGTTGTTGACAGTCAAATTTTAATGACAATGAAGACCAATGACTTCCGTTGTAAACATTTGGCTCGAGGCAAAAGGTCAATTTATTGGAGTTCTTTGTCACTTTCATGAATTAATATTAATTAAATTAATGTGAATTAAAAAGTATGATTTGGGGGGGGGGGGGATTTCAAACGAGTTACATGTATCCTGCTACACAGGCGATATGGCAACAACTCTATAGCTCTCTGGAGTAGTGATGTAAGCTTCTTCTCAGTTCTCTGCATTCACCCCACAAACTCAATTATAACACAATCCAAATCCACAGGCAAACATAGGCACCAAAAATAATCTAAGTATGAACTCATACAAGTGTAAAAAATGTAAAAAACTATCCCAGAGAGCTATTGTAGCTAGTTTTGTCTACTTTTACACTGGCCAAATATTTTCATTTTAAGGTTGATAGGAAAAAGAAGCCTTGGTTTACAAAGTCAGTATTGTTTCCACAAATGGTTGGATTAGCACTCGAGTGGTTTTGTCTGTATTTTTGCACAATTACATACATGTACTTCAAGGTAGGAAGTGCTCTTTTATGTGTAAAATCAGGGAGTAAGTGCAATAGCTATAGCGTGCTTTCTAATTTTTTTTGCAGTGCCTATGTAAGCTGGTGTCTTGGGCTATGTAATCCCTTCCTTCAGAATAAGTGCAACACAGAAAGAATTAACAAATTCCTTTTTATTTGTTGTTTAGTGATAAACATCGGCATTAAACGTGTTTCAGAATATTGCATTACCTGTTTGATTTTCTGCAGGAATGAGCTTGAGTTGAGCAGAGATATCCTGACTGTCTTACTGGACAATGTAGATGTGGAGGTGATGCTAGCTCAGTTCAGAGATGAGCTCTGTATGGGGCTAGGTCATCCACAAGAAGACATCCGGAGTCTATGCCTTAAACAGGTCAGTTAAATCTTACAATTAATGCTATCATTCTTTCTCTCTATCTTATTAAAAAAGATTGAATTGAAGTTTTAATTAGTAGATGAAAGAAATAGATAATCACTCTTTGGTATGAATAGAGATGTTTGTGATTAATTCCGCTGGGTGACGTAATGATAGATAGAATTTATTCAATGTTGTCTCCAACGGCCCACAAAGGGATGCACATGCTATACTGCTGTGTGAAGTTACCCGGAGGCTATGAAAAAAATTCATAGGCTGTACCGGGTGGGACTCGAACCCACGACGTCTGAATTTTTTCATAGCCTCCGGGTAACTTCACACAGCACTAGCAGTATAGCATGTGTACCCCTTTGTGGGCCGTTGGCGACAATATTGAAGAAATTCTATCTATTAATAGAAATATTGGCCCTATTGTTCTTGGAATGGGCTATAGTTTAAGTCAAAATGCTGTGCTTACCTGTTTTCACTATAAAATTGAATACAATCTGGTCACAGTAGAATCACTGGACTAAATCTACTGTTCCTCAGCTTTTATAGTGATAGGTAGCCAAAAACTCTGACTTGCGCTGTATGTATGGAATGAGATCAATCACAATAGGTTAAAGGTGTAGATTTGTAATGGTCGGGATGCAGAAAGTGATGTGAAACAAGACGATGTATTCACAAGTTGCTTTACGTACTTAAATATAACTGGGTACGAAATGAGGAGAGAAAATTGTACGTATTCTGGAGTATTTTACGTCAAACATGCCAATCAGCCATGATTCCTACGGTGTGCTAAATGCTTTGGCACGGGGTAGCGTCGGCCCGGAATGGGCGGAGCGATCAGTGGTATTGTCTGTGGTGTGTGAGTTCGCATTCATTTTGTACGTGAAGCATGTTGTGCTAGGGAGGGAGACCGCAGTATCATTTTTTATTTTGCGATAATTAAGCCATTTCTTGATCGATTTTAATCAAACAAGCTATGAACATGCTCTAATTTACCATTGAAAAACTGGATTATGGTAATACTTGTACTACAGCTCACAAAGTAGTTAAATATCTGAACCGCCATCCTCCCAAAACTGGTCTATCGGTTTAACTTGGAGGTGAAAATAAAATTCACAAGAAAATTTGAAAAGGCACCACAATACATTTACTGAAGTCACTCAAGATGCAAGCAGTTAATTTCACATTGTAATACAACTTTAAAAGTATTGTCATTTCTATTTTGAGGTTATACAATAAATTCCTTCATTTAAAAACTGATCAATAATTGATTATTTTTTGTTATTTGTTCTGAATAGCTGAAGAGAGCAGCCAATGAGCCATCAGGTTTGGACATCCTCCTCTCAGACGCAGACCTTCTCTCTCTTGTCATCTCAAAGGTTGCTGACGATAGTCTTGGTGTTGCTAAGATTGCCATGGTGATACTCCAGGTCGCTGGGTCAGATGCCAAAGGTCAGGGGTTACTCTTTGGAGGTCAGCAACTTGCAAACTTGAAGAGTGTGGAAGCCAGGAATGATACAGTTCGCTATAGGGTTTTTGAGGTGAGGGAATGTAAGGCTGCTAAGCATTCAGATTTTATTAAGTATTATGAATTGCCTTTTCTTACATATTTGTTTATTTATTTATTTATTTATTCATTTATTTACAGATCAATATATATTTTTTCCTTTGTGGATTGGATTTTTTTAACCTAGGATAATTGTGGTCCAAGTTTCTGCTCTGTAAAATTATCTATTTCATTTGGTAATATCCTGAGCCATCAAGTATGATTAATGATATTGTCCTATCTCAACAATTTAATGAGGTACTGTGTGTGTGAGAAAATGTATGATTTGGCAAGGAATCAATGAAAGTTTGGATACAATGGGATAATATTATACAGAGCCCCCAACTATAGCAGTATTAAACTATGGACAGGATTGCCTCGTTAAAACAATACTTGGTTTTCTCTTGAAAACAATGAGAACATGCTCATCGAAACGTCGAGAGTGGGTAGGTCCTTTTCAGGACCACTCACATTTCCAAGAAAGATAGCTCGTTGTACCGTGAAGCATTCTTCTCAGCAATACTTGGTATAGAAATAAATGAATTAAAATTGAATTATGCTTTAAGTATCAACCCACAATGTTAAAAATATTCCCTTTCTTTGGTTTAGGTTGTAGTAAACATTGCTGCTTCATCGCTATCAGCTCTGGAGAAAGTAGAATCCTCCGGCTTTCTCCAGGACCTCATCTCAGACATCAACACCGATGACATCCTTATCCAACTCAACGCCATCGAGATGCTCGCTAACCTCTCCATATCCCAGCATGCCCTCCACTTCCTGGAGCAGCAAGGGGTCATGGGAAGGCTGCAGAACCTCTTGATCGGTGCCCAGGCTGACACTTCGCAGGATTTCCTCATTGGTCCTATTATCAAGTTCTTTGGCACCGTGGCACACTTTGACCCCAAGGAGGTTACAGAGAAGCACACTTCCTTCCTCAGAATCACCTTTGACCTTCTGCCGTCGAATGATCCTGCCTTGGCTTGTATCGCCGTGGAAACGGTGGGGTTTATTGGACGGACTGTAGAAGGGAAGCAGACCCTTGATAAGCAAGGTATTTATTAGTTGTTACTCATATGTGTATGATATGTGTATTCTAGCGGAAAACATAGTGTTGGATGGGATAGGAGTTATTCCAAAGTGAAGTGATATCAAACAGTTTTATCGTTGAATAAAAGGATTGAAAAAGAAAATAGGTGAATTGATGTATACTAGTAGAGCACACGCCCTGCACAATTTGATACGTCAGTAAAAGAAATTTTACTTGTGCCACTAACCGTTTTTTTAACTGGCTTTGCTCATGGTGGACTCAAAGGGATTTTATGACCTCTTTAGCGGAGATTTTCAACTTGATATTTTAGGTTTTGTATCCAAATTATTCTTCTCATTGTGAAATGTTTATTTCCACAATCATACATTTTGTGATTTTCATTATAGTCTTATTTTTAGACTTATATTATAAAAATAATTTTATATAATTCACAGTCTGAACATAATTCTAAATTCTATTCTTTCATTTGTAATTTTTGTTGTTTATGATATTGCCAGGACAATTTATGCTTGACGCTTTGAAGCAGATTGGAAGGTTGCTGGTTCAACCGCCGACTGAGATGAGAACGAGAGCTCTGGTGGCCATGCAAGATCTATTCACACTGCGGGTAGGTTCATTCTCCTCAAGAAAAATTACAGAAAGAGAAAGGGTGATGATCGAAAAATTGTGATATACAGTTAGGACAAGAGATAAAAGATACCATTGAATCGTTTTCATGTAGGATCCCTGTGGGAAAATGGGTAAACGGTAGCTTTCTTCTTGGGCTTAACTGTTCTGTAAATTTATGTAGAGCACAAAATGAAACAAGCCGTTTGACAAGTTTTAAGTGTGACTTTTTAACTAGATACCTAGACCTCTTCTCCCTTCACCAACCTCCATTTGCAGATTTGTTTGTCTTACACACAGAGACAAATAGCAACATTTATCACACACATATAACCAAGACTGCACTTAGATGGGTGGGAGGCAGAGATGGGTTTTAAAAAATCTGAAATACAAAAAAGGTCCTTTTCTTCTTCTTCTTCTCCTTCTTCTATTTTTTTTCAATTTCAAATTTTTACAAGGGTGCCTGCCCGCGACTCTGCGCTCCCTTCCTTCCTTTGAATATTTGTCGGAAGAGCATCAAACAGATGGTCTATTGAGTATGCAGGTTATATAATTAATGCATCTATCTGCACAATCCTTGAACCCTTTTTTCACTCATGATCACCTATTCTCATCAAATCTTAGACCAAATCTTTTTCTAAGAACTGTGTGCTGTCTTCTAGCATACAAAGAAATGGAATTATCTATCAATATTTATTTTGATAATATTGATAACAAAGCTTGCATATATATAGCACGTATTCAGGCAAATTGCTCTATGCCCTTCAAATTATTTTAGCGTCTCCTAAGCTCAATGTCAGAGTTACTGTGTAAACAAATATGTTTTTGCCTGCGCTGGGTCACTTAAAGAGAGTTTGATTACTGAAGTTCATTTGACAGGCTGTTCCATGTCTTCAGTCAATAGAAGTCAAAGCTACATTTGTCCTTTTTAAAGCCAATCCTAGGAATATTCAAAATCAGAGAGTCTTTACTGGTGCAGAGGCCATAGTTTTAGCGACGAGGCAGGGATAGAAATGAAATAAGATGTTCTGGTGCGATTTTATGCATACTTGTAAAGATTATCAGTGCAACTTTATAAGTTGATGAACCATCCTTATCTTTATTTTCATAGGAAGAGCACCACACAGATGACCTACTTAGTATGCAGGAGAGATGGTTCACTCACCTGTCACCCAAGCCGTTAGATCTCCTTCTCTCACTCTGTAAGCAACCATTCACAGAGATCCGATGCAACGCTCTTCTGATCCTACGAGCTCTCGTCAATCAGCCATGGGCAGCTTGTATTCTTAATCAGGTATGGGTTTCATCAACAGATCACTTTGTTGTTATAGCAGTCATGCGTAACAAACATTATACTCCTCACTGTTTCTATCTTATTTTGGTTTATAAGAAGGTTCTGATATCAATGACTGAGGCGTCGTGGCGTGCGCCTGAAATCAAGCTGTGTGGGACAGTCAAAGACTTTGGTTAGTTCCTGCCTGTCGGTTCGAAGCCTGGTCGCATATCGTCTTTCGGATGGAGACGTTACGATGGCGATCCTCTTTCTCTCTTCTTCTTCTGGCGTAAATATTCAGAATTGAATGGTACACACCTCTAAACTACATCCTTTCCTTTCCAATATATGTAGTTTATTTATGTCCTTTCAATTGCCACTTGTATTCATGGCCTTCATTCATAAGGAAAATCTCCTTTTAGTTTGTCTTTAAAGTGCCTTGCTGGAATACTCCCACAAACCCAAGGGAATAGAAATTTGCATGTTTGCTATATGCATGCTTGCCTGAATCCAACAAACCAAGGTAATGATACTGCTAGCGTGAAAGCATTATTGTGAAGTGGTATTGACACTCTCCTTTGTTTGTTCCTTAAAAGAAGAGTCTACCCAAAACAGAAGCAGAAAAAATTGGTCAGTAAAACAAAAAAGATGTTGCCAATTCGATGACATCATGGGTGCACAACTAACCAGGGTTTTCATTATATATATGATACAAAATCTGTCATTTTTACAGAAAGTTGCAAAGTTTGTGTGAATGTAAACATGCAAATTGTGGATCTACATATCTATCATATCCAACGGTTAAAGTTTTGAGAAAATCATATTTTTGGGGAAAGAGTGACATTTTATGACATTGATGTGAATGTAATTTGGTCAGTTGTGCACCTATGACGCCATCAGTTGCCAATTTGTCTAGCTATATAAACGTTCATAACTTTCTTAATAATATTAAACTAGTTGTCCAATTTTTTTCAAACTTTTTTTGTACTGTTCATCTAATTTTTCTCCTCCTGTCGAAGAAATATTATTTTTGGGTAGACTCTCCTTTTAAAATGCTATGTATGCTGGTATACACAAGGCTAAAGCCAGGGTAATAGGATTACAAAAGCGTCTTGAGCAGTGTTTTGGTTATGTTTGGTTTTGTTCTCTGTAAAGTAAAAACAACTCAAAATAAAAAGAATTAATATACATGAATATATACAAAACTCAAATGAAGTACAAATATGAATAATTGAAATGATAAAATTATCATAGGAACACTCCATTCAGAACCATTAACATAATGGCTCTGTGCTTCCTGGAGGTCAAGGAAGAATTGTGCTCTGTATAAATTTGAGGAATTATTATTATTCATTGCTATACTATTCTTCTTATTTATTATTTTTATACAAAGCATGTTTCAAAGGGTTGGAGCAGCATGAGAAAAAGAATAATCTCCCCACGTTTGTGATGACCTTGGTATAACAAGGGAGCCGGAGTTGGATGAGCTAAGACTCCTAGGAGGAGTGAATCATTATTGTTTATTGCTATACACTGTATTATTAATATTTTTACTCCAGGAGGCCGGGTTTCTGGAGTATATCTTAGACAGGACAACAGAGCCAGACAAGGAGGGCAAGGAGACTAAGTACTCTGTGGTGAAAGCACTCGCTGAAGCTTCGTCGACGGCTGAAATCTTTGGGAGGCCCTCTTTGTTGAGATTGAAGGAGTACGTCAGAGAGGGTCCTTTCTATGTCAGAGTACAGTCAGAGGTCGCCATGGAAAGTGGATCATGAGGAAAGTGATTTGGATCTTGGATTCCTGTAAAGACTGCTCGGTCATTTTGAACTTGAGTGTTAATTTACTTTGAAAATGTTTTATTGGGTTGGATGTACATTCAACACCTGCAACTTGATTGGAACTTTATTATAGTAATATACCATGCACTGAGAAGTTCTTGTTGAAATTATGGATTGTGAGGTGACTGGCATATCACTATGCCGGTCACCGAAGAATCCATAATTTCAACTAGAACTTCAAAAAATGTGCATGGTATATTTGATTTATTTCCTACACAAGTAAAACCGACATAGTAATCAAATTTATATCCTACTTGTAATCTGTCGATGAAATGAATTCCTCCAAATCATCATCATCTACGAGATTAAATCTCGGTTCATCTTCGTTGATCTCCACTGGGTGCCGCCATTGTTGTTTATGTTTCGACGACCTTTGATCTGGATATCATGGTTTTTCGGGATGACGTCAGAATATATCGCGGTATCGCGGGATGACGTCAGAAAATTTTTCATAACGAAAACTATTCCGAGATTGACGTCACGCCATATCCAATTTATTTAATGGTGAAAATATTTTTAATGACATGACTGCTCATTGACCAATGATAATGGATACAATCTTATGAGTAGGATATAATCAAACCTATCTGAAGCCCAAGTCATATAGAAGCTCGGGAGCAACACAAGTGAACACAACACTTTGTTAAGTTCACAGTCAACTGCTTCCGAGCAAAGAGTCATGTTGCTTATTGGCTTCTATGTGAATGGGACATTACACAGCCACCTGTCTACAGTGATCACCTGTATTGCTACCATCCAGATGTGGTATACCAGGGGGGTGTTTCATCAAGATTTGTCTCAGCGACAAGGAGTCATTTTCCGACAGTTCCCATAGCAACTGTCCGCGATAGTGCTATTCATCCAACCACAATCAAGGAATCTGTCAGCGCTGACTAATTGTCTCTGCGACAAATCTTGATGAAACACCCCCCAGTTGTAAAATTCATCTCTCTACAGTTACCACTTCTCCTGTTTCACGTGCCTGTGATGGTCATTTTTTACAGGTTTGATTATGTTTCTTCCACAGAATTTATCCTGGAAATCCTTGGAAATTTTGCATTGCTTATTAAAAGAGAAAATGTTTGCCCCTTGCCTCTCCTCCTCATCCTATATAAGAACACTCTGGAATATTCATTAGTTTATGAAATATTCTATGAATAGCTGAAAAGCTCAATCAAATGTTTCCTCATATGAGAGAGTAAAAAAATTACAAATATTTTTGTCAAGCCATTTGTTTAGAGGTGAATTCTGAGTTTGCAGAATAATCATAGATATTTCATTTTTGCAGCTCTTCAATTGTTGCCAATAGATTGCTTCTGTTCTTAATCTTACTTGATATATGTACACTACTACTGAACAGCCATTTGGTTATGATCCTTGCATGTTGTATTTGTATTTCAATAATTGAAGTGTGGAAAGATTACAACATTTAAATATGTTCAATATTTCAGATAGTTCTAGCCAAAAAAACGTTAGAATGGCAAATATATTTCTGTAATACATTTGAGAATCAATTTTTTTCGCCTCCTATTCATCAAATTATCGTAGACTGTCATTTTTCATTCAAACAGCTTTCCAAGCTCAATTAGCTAAGTCATAATTGTCATTGATTTTTATTTTTCATTGAATACAAAGGTTATATTACGTGTGTTTTAGCTCAAAGCTGTAAAATCTTTTGTGTTGTTACTTATGTGATAAGTACATGTAGCTCAACATGTAAACTTCTCTGACATTTGCAGCATGTTGAATAGTAATTTAATTTCTGAAATGAATTATGTGTCACATATTGTGGTTAAACCTTGTTGATACAGTACTCAAAAAGAGCCACTGGAAAAAAGAGCATCTATTTTGAAATTTTCATGAGCCCAACAAGCTTTAAAAAAGCTTATACAGTGGAAACTCGTTATGAAGAGATCTGATATAACAAAATATCTGATATGAAGAGGTAACAAATCTGGTCCCTAATAACTTTTTTTTTTAATTCTGCTTTAAAGAGATTACTGCTGTAACATGTTAATTTTGATAGTCCCAAGCACCTTGTTATACTGAGTTTCCACTGTACTTACAAATGTAAGACTTTTTGTGTGTTCCAGCAATAAAACTAAGATTATAGTTGAAATTTAAAATGCCTTTGGAATTGACATTTAGAAATGATTTTCCCTGTAATATGTGAATAAGATTAACTTTACTGATATGATAACTGTATTATCTGCAAAGTGTTTGCTTTCTGAAAGCTCACTTATTTATGTAAACCCGTCATCCAAATAACTTGGTCCTTTCTAAAGCCTTTTTATGCAGGTTAAATGAATACATTGCTCATATTTAGGGTTTGATATTTCTTTAGTGTAGGCCACTTTGATTCTTTTATTCTCAACAATAAAATCGTTTACATTTTGTTGCATGTTGCAGTGAACATTTCTAGAATGCAGGGTGCTA
>BQKZ01017468.1:0-10423 GCA_036244855.1 Temnopleurus reevesii | reverse complement strand
TCCAGATGAAGACATTGATGTGCAACAGGCTGATATATGCATAGATTCCTTTGCTTGTATAAAAATAAATGTGTTTGAAATTGAACAATGATTCTCCAACATATTTGTTATCGTTTTCATTTTAATGTCCCAAACTACAGACCTTTACTCCTACAGACCACTAGCGGAATGGACTGCCAGCGGAGACAGGTCAATATGAATAGAGTGTAAAATGATGCGATGCAGCGTGCTTGTGAAGGAAACCAACTCACCGTCTTTTATGATGATTGAGACATTTCTGGATTGATTTCATTCAAACAAACTGTGAACAAACTTTAATTCATGAAATATTGTCCATATATAAGGAGTGTAGCTAGTACTATAGAAGTTTACACATTGATCATCAGTGTCATAATGTTGAGAGTGAAAACACCTTTGCAGCTTTTGTTAAATTCTGGCACATATTTTCCATGTTATCCATCAGACAAAGGGGAAAATGCAAGGTATAAAGTAAAAATTGGTTGATTATTACCTCCATTATCTGCTTCAAAAGATATCTGGAACTGGCCGCCACTAAGCGCACCTGAAATATCATTAATGACCGTCCACTCTTTAAGCTCCAGAGATTGATCTGCAAAGTAGAACAAGAAGATAATGGTCATTTAATCTATGTCATTCTCAAGATTAACATATCTATAACACATTCATATCATTCTTACTATTCTTTAGAAAAAAATATATTGATAAATAGTGGGAAGCAAGCCAGAAATCTCCATTGTGGGATATCTCATGCAGACTGTGCAAACCCTTCATGACAGATTGCAATTCCCATTGCAATTCGCATCGTTTTAAGGGTTATAATGTGTATCCTGTATCTTATGACCTCTATAAAAGCCAACTGCACACCTTCCACTCTGGTTTTTGAAGAAAGTGTAATTGTTTCTCTCAGAAATATTTGAACATGTTCCGAGTATCTTATTAATATTCTGAACACTCGGATTGATAGAAAAATCAAGAATGCAGCAAAATGCAAGATTTCTTAACGGAAGGAGCAACAAATCTACTCCGAATCATAAAGGAACTCGCAACAGTCGCAACAGTTGGAGCAGTCCTAAAATTGCTTATGATTTGAAAATGATTTGTCTCTTGTGTCCAGTAAAAAGCTGATTATCGTGATTAATGTTCATTATTCCTATGAGATTGCGTGAGAAGAATTGGGTAGATTTAANAATTTGTTGAGAAAAATCCACTTACCATCATCTGCTAAAGTTGCCAGGAATTTGTCATCAATATTTTGAATTGCAACCATTTCCAATCCCATGAGAGAAATTGTGATATCTAGAATATATAATCAGTAGAAATCAAGTAATAATAATCATATCATGATGCATATTTAAAAAAAAAACATCAGGAACCTTATCGTAAGTTCTCAGCACAGATCATATTCTATGCCCATTTACCAGTGACAAGGCATATTAAAACCTTTGGGCATCAGTTTTAATCAAAATTATGAATGTACCACTGTGTATCTACTTCTTTACACAGAAAACAAGATTAAAATTCTGAGCAATTCTTTCAAGTTTCTTGTGAATCTCAGTGAATTTGTCTTGTAGATCAAGGCTATAAATAATGATTGTATGTCAAGAAAACAAAGGGTATTCGAAGAGATAGCTATGACGCTTAAATTGGATTCTAGGCTAAGGTTCTAGATACAAGCATGTATGACATGATTTGGGGTTGGTTGAATCAACATAGGATGCAGAAATATGTTGGGTAGATCTATAATGATCTGATGGGCATATCATTGGTGTGAAGTTTCACCGAAATAGAAACGACTTTAAGAAAGACAACAAGAAATTAATGAATTGTACTTCAAATTTACATAACCATGAAATTGTATACTGCATCTTTTTCTGCACACTTGCATTTATCTTTACTTGCTATAAAGCTATTGAATGTATTAAAGGTATATCTTACTTGTTTCTTCTCCATCCTGATACTGGAAGCCATTGGAAGCAAAACCATGTTTAGTTATAATCACTCCAAGACGACCATCGGATGGGATTGTTAAATTCATCGAGAAAGTAGATGCATCGCCAGTGTTAAATTCAGCAATGACACTGTCACCTTCTACGACGCGGATATTAACATTAGTGAGTGCATCATTGTTGTTGTCGACAATAGAGAGTGAGAGATCTGCGGCAACATAGATGGCCATTGTGGTAGAAACGTTGGGTGTTGTGGTGCCACTTGCAGGTGTTGGAGTGGAACCATTTACGATTGTTGCTGGAGATGTACCGTTGACAGGTGATGGTTCTGTTCCATTATCAAGTGATGTAGGTGTTGGTGTAGCTGCAACGGTTGCTACTGGAGTTGTTGTGGCAGGAGTGGTAGTAGTGTTTCCAGTTGGGGGAGGTGGTGGTGGTGGTGTTGGTGGTGGTGGAGGGGGAGGTGTAGTAATATTGACAGGTGGAGATGGAGTGCTCCCATTCATAGGTGTCATTTCTGTGCCATTAATAAATGGTGTCGGAGTTGTAGCACCTGTAACATTTCCTGTTGAAGGTGTTGTGGCAGGAGTGGTAGTAGTGTTTCCAGTTGGAGGAGGTGGTGGCGGTGGTGTTGGTGGTGGTGGAGGGGGAGGTGTAGTAACATTGACAGGTGTAGATGGAGTGCTCCCATTTATAGGTGTAATTTCTGTGCCATTAACAAATGGTGGAGACGTTGTTGCAACTGTAACATTTCCTGTTAAAGGTGTTGTGGCAGCAGTGGTAGTAGTGTTTCCAGTTGGGGGAGATGGTGGTGATGTTGTTTGTGGTGGTGGAGGGGGAGGAGTAGTGGCATTGACTGGTGGTGCTGTTTCTGTACCATTAACAATCGGTGTCGGCGTTGTTGCAATTGTATCAGTTACTGTTGAAGGTGTTGTAGTAGCCGTGGAAGTGTTTCCAGTGGGTGGAGGTGGTGGCGGTGGTGTTGGTGGTGGTGGAGGAGGTGGTGTCGTTGTGTTTACAAGTGGTGATGGGCTGCTGGCATTTACAGGAGTTGCATCTGTGCCATTCACAGATGAAGGGGTGGTGGTACTTGTCAGAGTTGTAGCATATACAGGTGTTGTACCATTGACTGTGTCGTTGCACCAAGGGGGTCGACCTGGTAGGCCTGGTGGGCATGTAATGTAAGGTGTGGTCGATGTTGCATCACTAACATTCTTTACACTGGAAGACGGTGTAACTTCTACATCTGTAACATCCGTAACTGCATCTGTAACATCGGTAACTAAATCTGTCTCATCAGTTACTAACTCTGTGACTATTTCTGTCTCAAACTCATCAGTGGCTGTCTCAGTTTCAAGGTCAGTCACCAGATCTGTATGAAGGTCAGTTACCAGATCTGTACTCATATTAAAATCAGTGACCATATCAGTTGCAAGGTCACTAACAGATTCTGTCTCCTCAACTAACTCTGTGACTATTTCCGTCTCAAACTCATCAGTGGCTGTCTCCGTTTCAAGGTCAGTCACAAAATCTGTGACAAGGTCAGTACTCATATCGATATCAGTGATCAAATCAGTTCCAAGGTCGCTAACAGATTCTGTCTCCTCAACTAACTCTGTGACTATTTCTGTCACATCAGTAACCTCAAGAGTTGCATTCGTAGCAGCTGCAGGAGTAGTGGCAGTAGTATTTCCACCCATCGTTATGGTCAAACTTGTAGCATTTTGAGCTACAGTTGCTGGTCCAGTGGCGTTGCCATCTGCAGAAGGAGTTGTGGAAACAGTTGAAGTTGCTGGTTCAGTGGCATTTCCCACTGCAGAAGGAGTTGTGGCAACTGTTGTAGTGGCTGGTTCAGTGGCATTGCTCACTGGGGAAGGGGTTGTGGCAACTGTTGAAGTTGCTTGTTCTGTGGCGTTGTCCACTGCAGAAGGAGCTGTGGAAACTGTTGTAGTTGCTGGTTCAGTGACATTAACCACTGGGGAAGGAGTTGTGGCAACTGTGGTAGTGTTTCCAGTTGGAGGGGGTGGCGGTGGTGAGGTTGGTGGTGGGGGTGGTGGAGGTGTGGACTGTGCAGCCAATCTTGTTGCTGCCATAACCCACGAGCTGGGATTGCTTGCAACATATCTCCATGCAAGGGTACCATTTGAGACTGTGATGACAGAACCAAAGCCGTCTTCAACCCAAAAACCTAAATGAACATGAGAACAAGAAGGAAACTAAGCTTAGTCAAATCCCGATTTTATTAAATTGGGTTACAGTACATCCAAACTATTTTCTAACAGATGGTTTTTAGCATGACTAAAGTGGGAAATAGATGGACATATTTGTTTGCAATATCAAATGATTTGTACAACAAAAATGCAAGCAAATCATGACAAAAGGAACATGAGAACTCATGAACTTATGCCAGTTGGTCTGGCTCTGTTGTGAAGTATCCGTTTCATGCAAAACTTGAGTATGAAAATCAAAATGGAGCTTCCGCTCCATTGCTTAGCCTGAAGTAGGAGTAAATAGCTATCAACTGTAGAGAGTAATTTATGCATTCCATGTATGTGCGGAGATACCAACCTTCCAAAATATGCATGATGGTAGATCAATATAAATCATCAATAGCTGAACAAAATATTTTTGCTGTAATAAATTATGATAACAAAAGTAAGAGTTTGATCATATTTTAATGAAACATGGAACAAGTTCATTCTTTCCTCTAACATATCTATCCTCCCAACTGTTTGGCATTTCTTTACACATGTGGCTAATAGCTAGAGTAATGGAGATGGATAAAGCTTATACGCTGCATTGTACAAAAACAGCTCTACTTGACTTTGCCTTAGGTACAAAAGTAAATAAGCCTTCCAAACTAACCCTTAGTTTCATCATAAGTGTAAACAGTAATATTATCTCCTTCCAGGAATCCTCCATCACTGGGAAGCGGAACAACCAGTTCAACATCTTCAATGTCAAGGAACTCTCCATCATCCGTAACCACGGTAACATCAATGGCTGTGATTGGGTCCCTCTCCTCAAGTTCCCCATCCTCTCCTTCTACTAGCGCTTGTGGAAGGTAGATAGATGGCCCAAGACTGGTAGCGTAACCTATTCGACCTGCGGCATTCGCAGGGAGTTGGTCGGATGAAAAGACGATTTCCACTGATAGGAAAGAAAATGGGAAAGTGCAAAAGGCAGATATTGGTCAGAAAAGTCTTGCAGTCTTTCAATCACGAGCAAAATGTAATATAAACTGAATGTTGACTGCATATTTCGATGAATTTTGAATTAATAAATATCCAAATTTCAAATCAGTCAAAGTTAGTAACATACATATTTCGACTAGGCTCATTCTGGGACTTTTCAGGCCAAATAGACTTGAAAAGAGGAATGACATAAAATATGGAAAATACTGTAACATAGAAAATATTCAATGGTGCAAGATTGGTGACATAACCTAATAGGCAAGCTTCATTATCGAGGATTTTGTCTTATGAAAACCTAAGTTGATGAACGGAAAATCCAGTCTCACTTATTTGTTCTTCATAATTCCATAATCACAGCCTCTAGGAACAACCTCAATCATCAAACTATTGGGGGAAAAGACAATTTACCACCAGAATCTTTGACAAAAAGGAACCATAATGTTAATAAGAAGATTATGTTTTTCCTGGGTTTTTGTTGTAATTTGTTATAGAGTAATCTAATATTATACTGTACCTCCATCCTCTGTCTGAAGATAGGCAGTTCCATTGAGGGTCATCAGAGGTGACATTGTGTGCTCCACCAAATACAATGATTGATCTGCAAAAACGATTGTGAAAATCAACAAATAACAACAGATGCACAATAAACAAAATGGGAAAGTAAAATTATACATAATTTCTAATACGTATCTAATTTCTACCAGTTATAGAAAGTAGGGAGAAATTTCTTTGAAAAAGTAATATTTACCCAAGCAATTTGAGGTTTGGAGTAAATGAGTACTTATCAGGTGCAATTGGAGACAAATTACAGATTTAAAACTTAGTTCATTTTGGCATAATCACTCACCCAAACTTGAAATATCTTCATATTATGCTGTATTATGATAAATCCAGTTAAACAGTACAAAAATTATATGATAACGAGTATATTTCTTCTTACTTGTATCATCTCCATTCTGCCATTGGAATCCATTAGGCGCTAAGAAATCTGTTGTAGCCACAATGCCCAGTCGGCCATCAGCAGGAATTGTCTCGTTAATCATGACAACATTTGAATCAAAGCCAGAATTCTTTACAGAAGTCTGTCCATCTGGACGAATGACCACTACATCTGTGTCAAACAGAGCTTCCCCTGTTGCTGTATAGAGAGAAATCCTCAACATAGCTTGTATTAGTTCCACAGGAGCAATTGTTGCATTTCTTGATGGAGTTCGGGAAGTGGCTGAGGAACCTGTTGAAGGTGTCGATATGCTAGGTGAACCTGTGACAGCCTGATCTGTAGAGTCCGGATCAGTTCTTGTTTCATTATCAGTGGACATATCAGTGAAATCAGTGGCGATATCGGTATAATCTGTGAACTCATCTGTGATGATATCAGTGACAACTTCTGTGGGTTCATGCGTAACAAGTTCAGTGACAATTTCTGTTTCATAATCCGTAACAAGTTCCGTGACAATTTCTGTTTCATAATCTGTAACAAGTTCAGTGACAACTTCTGTTTCATAATCCGTAACAAGTTCAGTGACAATTTCTGTGGCATCATCCGTAACAAGCTCAGTGACAATGTCTGTAGCATCTGTAGAATTATCAGTGGCAAGTTCAGTAACGATTTCTGTGACATCTGTAGCATTATCAGTGTCCAGTTCAGTCATAACTTCAGTAAAATCTGTGACATTGCCAATACCTTCTGTAAAGTCTGTTGCCACTACCGTTGCATTTTCCGCCAAATCCGTTACACCATCAGTAACTATACTAAGGGTACTGTCTGAAGTTCCTTCTGCTCCTGGTGTAGTCTCTGAAGTGCTTTCAGCACCTGGTGTAGTCTCAGAAGTGCCTTCTGCTCCAGGTGTAGTCTCAGACGTTCCTTCTGCTTCAGGGGTTGTCTCTGAGGTACTTCCTGCCACAGTTGTTGTCTCAGTGGTTGCACTAGGTGTTGGGGTTGTTAAAGCGAAGGCAGTGTCTGAAGCAGCCATAAGCCAGGATGTTGGCATCTGTGCTGTGTACCTCCAAAACAGATTTGAGTTGTCGTCCAAAATGACTTCACCCTGGCCGTCCTCAAGCCACAAACCTGCAGAAAGCATGAATGCAGAAAACAGGAAGCATGAGAAAAAATTGCTGCTGCTATATTACAAAGATAGTATCAGTATATCGGGAAGCCATTACTGCAGTACAGTGCAAAGGACACATAGAAATATGAATTTCCCTTGATAATGCATATTTGTAATTGACTAATTCAAAAACTTGCAGCAATATATATAAAATTTCATCTGATATATAAACTTATGCGTTTAAAAAAAAGGGACTTGAATCATCAGTTTAACAGGAATGTGGGAATCAAAGATTCCTATAAAGTTCTCTTTTCATAGTGGCTTATTGACTTGATGGATGTGCATTGTGACTCTTTGATTTTTATGCCTGTCAAAAATCCTCGCAAAGGAAACTTCCGTTTGCTTTTATGAAACACAAAACATGAAAATGATACCAGCCAGCTAATCTTTGATTTTAAGAACAAAATGTACAGAAAGGACCAGAATGTCACAAAAAAAGACAAACTTGTCCAAAATATTAGAAGTAGAAAGCAGTAGATGAGTTCAGGTTACCTGTCTCTTCGTTGAAATGGTATGCTGTGATATTATCCCCTTCAGTAAATCCACTTTCAGGAGAGAGGGGTAGCATGAAGACAACATCCTCTATGTCAATCTCTGCCCTAGCATCACTCTGCAGGAGTGCTACATCAATTGCTGACAATGGATACAGGGTTGTTACGTCACCATAGCCATCCTTGGTCACACCTTCAGGCAGGTACGATGAAGGTCCATCGCTTGTAGCATAGCCCAAGCTGTCTGGGAATGGCTGGACAAGAGCAGCAATGAAGCTCACAGAGGCTGTTTGTGAATGGAAAAATTATTTGAAATTAATAATTCCGGAATTACCACGCTTCTGGAATATTCACTAGGTTACGAGTCTGTTAGGTGAAGCAAATAATTATCATTGCCAAAATACATTTTCACCAAGTCATTTAATTGAGACTTATTAAGTTTTGGTACTTGTTTCATACTAACTTGCAACTGAGGACTTCAGATATACCTAACAACAATGTGAGCAGAAGAGTCAAAGGACTGAGACAAAGTAAATAACAGCTTTCACAGTAGCTTCATGATCACAAAAGAAAGTCTCAGGGGCAACTCTTGTTCAACATTTTTCACAAAATAAGACGGAGGGAAATGTATTTTGTGTCAATGTACCAATTGGTAATGCTTGAATGGAGGCTGTTTACTTTGTCCCAGGCCTTTGTCTTTTCTGCTGACAATGCAATGTATGCAACACATTTGGCTCAAAACATAAGCTAGTGAAAATGAATTGGTTATCTTTATAATATGCAAATATCGTCCAATACCTCCATTCTCTGCATCCAACGACACTACATATTGCCCGTTGATGAGTGAACCAGGAACTTCACCAGTGTTTGTCCATTCTATAAGGTCCAGTGATTGATCTGTCCAAAGAAGTAAATGCATGATACATTAATGTGTTAAAAATAACTGTGAGAGGGAACTGTCATACATTTAAATTATCTATTTTCACCATAGGTAAAACTCCTAAAATTCTGAAATATAAGAATCAGTATGAGTGTAGATTGCATTAGTTCTTTGTTACAACTAAAAACAAAATATACAAATAAAATTAACCTCTAATCTTCGAAAGTAGCAACAAAATTTAACAAGGTAATTTGGTAGGAATGTTTTTTGACTATCTGATCAATTTGCAGGAAAAATATCTCTTTTCAAAATTCCAAGAAGTCTTTTTTAAATTGCATAAATCACAGCTCTTATCTTTTTCTAAATAGTCTTGCTACTCAGCAAATATAGCTCTCTAAACTGCAAATGAAAATGCATGTGCAAATTCATCCATTTTCTTTTTATTTTCTCAGTGCTTAGGGACCATTCACTGAGACCACACTTTAAAAGTATCAGAATCTATTTTATAAACTATTATTATTGGAGAACAGATTACAAACAACAGATGAGGTTAAGAGAGAAACTTACTTGTTCCATCACCATCCTGCCATAGGAAACCATTGGTCGCATATCCTTGCTTCGTAGCAATAACACCGATACTTTCACCTCGCAGGATGGTAACATTATACTCTACCACATTGGACTCCAAACCAGTGTTCAATAGGGCTGCCAGATTTTGGTAAACCACCCGAACATCCGTGTCACTGAGAGGTTGTCCGTCGACGGAAAAGGTGTAAATCATCAACTCCACTGTGACCTCTGGATTCTCTGTTGTGAGAGTGCCAGTGGTAGCTGATGTCTGTGTTGTGGCTGTGGTAGCTGGTGGTTGTGTTGTGGCTGTGGTAGTTGTGGTTGAGGTTGTTGTGGTTGGTGGGATGGGTGGTGATGTTGCTGCAACCATGAGCCACGAGGTTGGCATCTCTGCAATGTATCTCCATACAAGATTGGAGTCCTCATCCAGGATGACCTGGCCCTGACCCTGCTCATCCCAGAAACCTGTTTTACAAAATATGAATAAGATACTGTAAAAGCCAATTGCACAAATAAATTTGCGTAAATTCTTCAAATTAGAGACATATTAGCAAGGCATTAGTCCTAAATTCACAATCAAAATGGTAGAAGGTATAAAAATGTTCGTGTTCAGTATTTCTCACGGAACTCACTGTTGTTCTGTGTTTCATTGCTTTAGTTTCAAAATCAAGCAGCAACTTGACTATGTCCCTTTTTGATGGGTCATTAAATACACATACTCATGTTGAAAACATAAAATACAAATACATGAGGGAAAAGATTCTGAAAAATTTATCCAGTATATCCATTGGCTTCTGGTCTCTTTTCGGCAATGTACTCATTATCACGCCACAAGCAGGGATGCGAGCCATTGCTAAATATTCATCACATCAGAAATTAGAATACGACCGAGGAAACAAGGCATGGGTGCATAGGGGGCCGAAGCTCCCTCGCGACCCCTCCCCCCTCCATCCTCCCCCCCATCCCTAATTGGCAGAGGTGGCTTAATCCATCCTATCACGGCTCCAAGGATGTCAAATCCCTGATCCAGCATAGTTCAAACATGTCTCTGGTGGCCATACGAGGGAAACATGAAAAGTGGCCATTGAAGAGAGGTGACCTCTAAAGACAGGTTCTGTAACATACATCTCTATCTGCAATAAACCTATTCAGTGGCCCAGGGAAAAATTTTAGTTTTCACATTTGACTAGCAGTTTTAGATATCGAGGAAACA
>BQKZ01017419.1:1922-13953 GCA_036244855.1 Temnopleurus reevesii | reverse complement strand
TATGTAGGATTAATTGAGGAAGGTGAGACAAGGTAAATAGTGTTTGCTGAACAAATTGCAAAGCTCATTAGCAGTAAACAAATAATGTAAATGAGCATGTAAATGAGATTGACATGGTGCCATACATCTAGTATTAATGTGAGGATTATGGTTTCGCAATGTACCCAAGGCAACATGGTATGTTTTTATTGTGATAGTGTTTTATCCAATAATTAGCCCAATAATAGTCACATGATTAGTAGGAAAACTGACCACATAACAAATACAAATTATGATACATATTCACCTCTCCCCCCTAAAAAAACGCACATATTATACACTAAAAGGAATCATAGATTATGACATAGTTGCCAACTTAAGGATGACCACAGATATTGGTGGAAATATAAACATTGAAAATCATAACTTTTGATTTTGCTCAAATTTTCACAACTCATTCATCCTATATTTTTATTTCATTCACTGACAGCACATCTCAATGTCTTGGGGATGTTCCCCTTAAAGAAAATCCTGAAGCCTATGCATTTTTTATATCCTTGCATATACAGTCAACTCTGCCTAAGTCGAACTTGTCAAAGTCGAATAATTGCCTAAGTCGATGTGATTTTCTGGAACAAATCATACAAAACCAGTGTTATTAGCCTCTTCTAAGTCAAAATTCTCATAAGTCGAACAGATTTGTGTGGTCCCCTGAGGCAGAGTTACCTGTATTGGTTGATGAAGTACACGTGCCTATCACAACTGTTGAATAATCCTGTTATGTCATTCTGGAATTAATATTGGTACAGCGTGAGAATGACCTAATATTGTCATAGCATGAGTTGCCAACTCGAGGATGATCATAAATACTGGTGTAAATGAAAACTTCAAAAATTGTAACTTTTGATTTTGCTCAAATTTTCACAACTCATTCATCCTATATTTTTATTTCATACACTGACAGCACATCAATGTCTTGGGGATGTTACCCTTTAAGAAAATTCTGACGCCTATACATTTTTATATCCTTGCATATATTGGTTGATGAAATACACGTGCCTATCACATCACAACTGTTTGAATAATCCTGTTATGTCATTCTAGAATTAATATTGGCACGCCGTGAGAATGACCTAATATTGTCATAGCATGATCCTGTATATGAGCATGGTGTGAAGGTGGATGGCATGCATGAAAGTCAACCAAATTATAGATACGTAGTCTCATTTTCTTAACCTACACCAACACTGTTACAACTAAATGCATATTAAAGATGCAAACTGTTCCAATAAATACATGTACAAGCGGTCAAAATTAAAATGTGAATAGCTTAACAGCTGAACAAAGAGCAAACATGACAAGGTTGACCATACTCTACATGTACTTAGCCATTCTCACCTGTAATGAAAGCCTTTCATATGAAAATACACACCTATATTTAGCATATTCCTGAAAGGGCATTTCCGAAGATGATGTTAAAATTGTAGATTCTACATTAGGTTTTTATCATTTATTTCCGACCCAGGTTATTGCATATATACAAAATGGCAGTAAATCAATTAACTTTGGTATTGGAAAAAGAAAACCACCATGCTGTTACCATTGGATACCTTGATACCTTTATTGAAAAGAATCTATGTTGAGAGAATGAGACTCAAAATTTCGTAAATCTTGCCTGATATATCATTTATGCATCTCATTGAATGCTGGATAACAGAATTCAGATCTTCAAAAAACTAAGTGCCAATGGATGATCATAAAATCAAATAAGGATAATGAAAAAAAATTCTGAGGAGACAGATAGAATGGAGTATGTTATGGCTGTATAATTACATATACTGATTCACAACCAAGCCTTCATTTTGGGATATTGGTTACCCCTAAATCATGTGTAAAATGATGGGGAACGTGAGGATTTCTTCATTTTAAATTTGTTTTGATTTGTAATATACCCAAACAAGCTCTTTACTGATACCACGCCTCCATCACTTGTACAGCAGGCATAGTAAACTTTATGTTGCTTTCTGAATCACTCATGTGCAGGGGATTAAAATTGATACATTTTGAGCAACTACATGTAGTTCAGCTGTATTCGCAAGTTTTGCCGAGTTCTAGTTCGTGCAGGGTACGTCGAGTTTGTCATAGTGGTAACGCAGCTTTGTGACCCATATTCTAAATGAACCTATTCATGAGTCTCGTTGAACGCTAATCTACGACAGCATTGCTTGCCTGGCATGTCATGTTCGATTTCAGATAAATTTCATTTGATTGGCAACCACGAATACGATTGTTGTGTGATCAGCGCAAGCTTTCCAGTCGTGTTTAAATCTATCCTGTGAATCATCGAGGGATCAAGCGACACAGATTGTAGTCGGACACGAGTGTGCTGTTTATGAAGGAAACACAATGATGTCCAATGCGCATGAAAGGGGACCAGTAATACTCTAGGGAAACATCCATGCCAAATTCTACTTCCATTTGATCCATTTTATTCAACCAAGAATTAAAAATTATTTCAATCTTTCTAAATGTATGACGGATGTGCAACATTTGTTGAGTAATAATGCGCCCATGTTAATTGGATTACTGTATTCATCATTTTACTTGTAAAGCCCTGGTCACATAGGGCCCCGGAAGCAACACGAGTCACCCCTACCCGCTGTTCTGAGGCAGTTAACTGTGAATGAACAAAGAGTCGGGGTGAATCGTGTCGCTTCAGGGGTCCTATGTGACCGGGGCATTAGCAACGTTTTCATTTCAGGCAAAGCATAGAATCAGTATTGGCATGATATTGAACAGGAAGAGTAGATTCAATGTTGACTTCCTTCCTGCCTTTAATGCAGAGAGTTTGATATCATTTTAAGAATCCTGTCCATATCATATTCTTTACTATCGGGAAATTGATAATCATATGCATAGATCGTGTGTTTAAAGCTAAAAGTCCGCTACAAAAATTACATGTAGGCCTACCCAGAAATATGATAGAATTCAGCCATGACATTATCATTTTAAGTGTTATTTCTAAAGCTACACGTAATTTAACAATACATTGTGCTTATGAAACATATTTGTTTGAGAGTCAGATGATTAAAGATGTAACAATTTCTTCCAGCAGAATGAAAGAATCATACTCGCTGTGAGAAGTAAGGACAAAGCATTTGGACAAAGAAAATAACTTCATTCAAGCCTTCACAAGTGCGTCATGTACACAATAGAAAGAAGCTTCTCTGCTTATTCAGTGAATGAATGCTACACATGTTCAACATTTTGTCGTAGATTAATAGGGAAGGTGATTTTTGTGTGCATCTAGCTGTTATTATGAATGGAAGTTGTTTACCTTGTCCAAATCCTTTGTCCCTTCTGCCTAGAGTGATTTTTGTCAATCTCACGTGATGTGCACCCCTCAGCACCCCTCGGCCCTGAATGGTTCATTACACTTCCCAACCTCTACCCATCCCTCCTCATGAATTCTTTTGAATAAGAAAATTGAATGAACATCTCCAAAATCTCAGAAGAAAAGAATTTAATTTTCATATCAATACTCTGTAGGCTTTTTTTTGCGATTGATGGATTCAATTAAAAAATGCAATATTATCATCAGAATTGTTACATTCTCCTTGATTATTCTTACTATTATTGTTTTCTCCATCTTCTCTCCTGCTCTTTCTCTCTCTCTCTCTCTCTCTCTCTCTCTCTCTCTCTCTCTCTCTCTCTGTTTATCTCATGTTTCTTTATCTTCTCTTTTTCTTTCTCTTTCTCTTTCTCTTTCTCTCTGTTTCTGTTTATTTCGTTATCTTTATCTCCTCTCTATCTCTATCTCTTCTTTCTTTCTCTATCATTATTTCTCTCCCTTTGTCTCTCTGTCTCTCTATCTCTCTCTCCACTTGTTCCATTTCTCCGCTACAGGAATGAAGGTTACATACCTAGCAACTATGTGGAGGAGAAGAACAAATATTCAACAGGCCTGGAGAGATATGAGTAAGTATGAGTAAAATTGGCAATCCCACTCCTGACGTTCGTCTGTAAAGATGCATCTATGTGGGCCTAATGCGGATTATTAAAGGGGAACTCCCCCAAGACATTGATGTGCAGTCAGTGCATGGAGAAAAATAGATCAGTTTGAAAGTTATGAATTTTCAAAGTTTAAGCTATGCCCTTCGATGGTGATCTTTGAGTTAGCAGCTTTGGCAGAATCTGTGATGTTATTGAGGAGAACTCCGGATTCACTTTGAAGATGAATCGTCAAAATATTGATTAATATAAGTTATAATTATGGTTCTTTAAGGAATGGACAAGGATATGTTGCACTCATGAGAAAACCACTTTGTCCACTTTCTTGAGAAAAAAAGAACATGATAAGTTTTGTGTACGGAATGAATGGAGAGTTGGCCGTATTGACATCACAGGTTTTGTGAAAGTTGTGTGTGCAAAGATCTCCGTGACAGGACATGACTCAGATTTGAAATATTTGTAATTTTCTAACAGATTATCCAATTTTGCTCAAATTTTGAGTGTGTTCATGTTTTTTTCTCCATTCACTAACAACGATAGCTTGGGAATGTATTCTACTTTAGATAAGGTCTGTCCCATTTGCAAAAAACTAATTCTGAAAGTTTCTTCTCACTAACATCATTTCAAGAAGAATGACTGAATCAATTGTTTCTATTCTTTTCTCTACAATTTTCAAAGTTGTAGTTAAATTTGAAGGAAATTGTCTTCAATAATTTGAGAGTTCTTTCCTGATCTACGAATGCAGTTGAATTTAGTAAACATATATCTGAATAAAGAATGTACATAATGATACATTACTGTGTTTGTAATTGAGATATACAGTCATCTCTGCCAAAGTCAAACTTGTCAAAGTCAAATAATTGACAAAGTTGAGGTGAAAGTCAAGTCGAATAGATTTCTATGGTCCCAAGAGGTTTGACTTTGGGACAGTTACCAGTAGTTGAAATACGATGGATTTAAGCTGTGGATTCCTGATGATGGCAATGACAAAAATAACAAAACAAATATTTTCATCTGAAATACTTATTATCAACATGAAGATTCTTAAGGAAAAGATAAGGAGACTTATAAATGGAATAAAGATAGCATTTGGAAACTGAAGTTGCATGGAGTTTTACCTTTAATGAATCAGAGAGCTAATTAGAGTTATTAGGTCCTGTTTGTAGAGCGTATTAATCCTATAGTAGGGCCTCATGTGAACATCTTTTCTTGGCAAGGATCCGTCATAGAATATTTGCATGTTTTATCACACCCCTATATTGAGATAGAACAGATATAGGGGTGATGAGAATGAGCGTAATACTCTATACTTCGGCAGACCACCCAACCATTAGGAATTATGAGGAAAGTAAATTAATTTGTTACTATTATGAAATAATTTAAATGCTATTGCAAAAGAACATTCCTATTTTTCTTAGATAATTCTACTACACAGTTCCATGGGAAAATGGTTTCTTTTCTCTTTTTCATCAAATTACTCCTCTTTTTATGTTATAATAGTTTGGAGGTCTGCTCCGGGTTAATAGTCTGCATTATTTGGTTTTTAAAGTGAAATTGATTGATAAGTTTTACTAAATGGTTATATAATAATGTCTACCAAAAGTAATTAAACCAGATTGTTTTCAAATGAAAGGCTATGATGATACTGTAGCTTCAAAATACAAGAGATGTGTGAAATATTATTCTTTGAATTTTCATTAATATGTGTAAATCTGCTTGTTTCTATTTCTAACATTATACACTTGGAAAGGCTGTTTTTAAACAATGTTGGATTCTTATGAATTATGTTACCCATTGAAAGTGATGATGCTAACTCATTCAGTATGGTTATATCATCAAATTATTAAGCTTATTAATAATAATAATATTACAATAAATCTTGTGCTTTACAATTATTTTTACTCAAGTTACAATAAACTAATATAATAGAATAAATTGAGATACTCTTAAAAACTAATCTTAAGCAAACCATTAAGTATATAAGCAATTAAGTATATAAATTAAGTAAAATAAATTATCACTATAATTTACAATTCAATAATGTATTAGAATACATCCAAATGATCGAATAAGGGAATTTGCAGTTGTATCAGCACCAAGAAGCACAGAGCTATTGTTTTATGTTTTCTTTTTAATGAGTAAATAAATCAATTACGTGAAAAGAATAAATTCAGAAGGTCACATCTGGGGACTAATACCAACAAACTTTTTTCCCCACTCTTGTGCTCTCCTCTTAAGGTTCTCTCACCGCTCATGATTTCTTCACCTGAGGGCGAGTTATTGAAAACCATTCAGAACGTCATGTTTTAAAAAATATATTTCGAGCATTTGCTCAGTCCTTTTCAGAAATACTTCTTGAAAAGATAACTTAATGGTGCAACCAGATTTTTTAATGTTTACTACACCATGCAAGCTCTAGTTTTCTTTAAACTTTTTGTCATTCCTATTTCCAGTTGGTTTAATGGATCATGGTCAAGACAAAGAACAGAACTAGAGCTCAAACAGGAGGGCAAGGAAGGGTGCTTCACAGTCCGGAACTCGCGTACAGCGGGACTGTGTACACTCTCGGTGCTAGCCAAAGAGAAAGGGTAAGTCTTAAAATCATGTACAAAGGGACTATGTACACTTTTGGTGTAAAGTAAACTGTACAATAAAGAGCTTATATTCATCATGGCTATGTGCAATGTTGGCCCTTGCTAAAAAAAAGGTTATGTGTTAATAGAAAGTTTCTTTACAGTTGTGTATTCTCCTACACCAAGGCTATTAACACTCTCTGTGTTGGGCCAAAAAGATAGAGCGTGTGCTAGTTGAAAGGTGCGTCATGATCAGGAGGAATATGTAGTCAAACATGACTATCTATGTGCATGTACTCTCTCAATGCTAACCAAAATGAAACGACAAGTGTTAGACAAAATATTCAATGGAAAAACAGGAACTCACTTTGATCTCAGTTAATTGTGTTTTTTTTTTAAAATATTTATAAAACCTATTTGACAACTGGAACCGGATGGTCCTTACACAAAGTCTATGGGAGTTGCAAAATTCTGTAGTCGATTGGTTAAATTATACATTCATACATTCATGTATTTTATCTATGTCTCTTCACCCACAGGCCAAGTGGTGAGGATGTTGTGAGACATTACCATATCAAACAAAATTCAGGCAAGGAATTTTACGTTGCCGAGAAGCATTGCTTCAGAGATATGGCTAAACTAATAGCTTATCATCAACATAATGCTGGAGGTAAGTAGATATTCGTTGGCTGGATGCTCAACGAACATCAATTGGCATTTTTCTCTTTAAAATTGTGCATGAATTATTAACCAAACCATAGAAACCATGAATATTTGTCTGTTGGAATATTGTCAACAAAAATCTTTAAGAAAGTCTTGAAATATTCAAGGCGTTGTTTTTTAAAAATGATTTAAAACCCACTGCCCGGCTGACCATTCCGTCCGGATACCGAATAACTTTGTAAATTGACCATTTGTGTAATGAATATTATGATGAGGGAAAATTCCACAAATTGCATTATATATGCAGTGGTATATATTTTTATGATCAAATCCACATTTGTTTGTAGGGAAGAAAATGTAATACGAACATTTTGTCCATTCACTCTTTTGAGAGGTAAATGCTTTGTTACTAAATGATGCATCAAAGCAATATTCCAGAAGTCGGCAGCACAGGAGTTACAGTTTTATTCTCTTTCTTTAAACATTGCAACTATATCTGGCTTGACAACTACCATATTTGCCTGAAAGAGCAGTGTCTTTATCAATGATAGTTTGTGGATTAAGGGATGATGGGAAGTGAAGTGAAGATACTGCTTTGTGTCATTGGGTATCCTTTACACACAGACTTCTGATATTCACATCCTCGGCTGTGGGGATGTTGCTAGAAAATTGCAATCAATTGCATGTTCCAGTTGATCAACCGTCTCAGATTTATCTTGTTAAGATCAGAGATCGTGCACGAATGAAAATGTGTTTTTCACTTTGCAGCAGTACTGATGTGATGTTGATTTGCAATCACTTGCAAATTTCTAGCAACACTTCCTTAGAATGTAAGGTTGTTATTGGCACATGCTTCCTCTGTGAATTTGATGTTGCAATGTAGTTTATATGCCCAGAAATCCTCAATAAGCTTCGAGAAATCATTACCAACTCATCCAACTAATTTCATTCTTTAAATTTGATTCATTGTAGTGTAACATTGTATTGTCTGATTTTTATTTTGTAGGATTAGTAACACGGTTACGGAACCCGCCTGGCTTCACCTTGCCAACAACAGCAGGCCTGGGATCAAGTAAGTTTGCTTCTATGCATGATGCAGAAGAATTAGTCAGAGATTCCAACCACTCTAGAATATGTACGAGGTGTATTCTTAAATGAATTCAAGGCTTTCATTATAAGTGAATGACCAATTCACATCATTTAAATTTTAACCTCATACATATTCTGGTATTGTTTGCATCTCTGCATTAGAACATGGGAGCGTCGTGGTGTAGTGGTTTGGACTCTCGCCTCTTAACTAGAGGGTCGGTGGGTCGAATCTCTCCCAGGGCGTTGATTTCCTTCAGCAAGAAATTTACCCATAGTGTGCTGCACTCAACCCAGGTGAGGTGAATGGGTACCTGGCAGGAATATTTATTCCTTGAAACGCCAAGTACGCTAATGAAGTGGCTGCCGGGCTAAAGCCAGGGTAATAATGCTGCAATTGTAGAGCGCATATAGAATTCTTAGAGTTGATAAGCGCTATATAAAAAGCCGTTCATTATTATTATTATTATTATTATTAGTTTGTTACAATAATAGTAATAGGAGAAGTAAGAGTAACAGTGAATGAGATTTGTCTAAAGAAGCCTAAAAATATATCAATATCTGAAGACCCTGTTTGGATTATAGATAAATCTGGATATAAGATGACCAGAAAATCAACTTTCTACAATTATGCACCCATCAATTAGCTTTTATGTACTATAATCTATGCTTAAATATTGTTTGAAAGTCAAGAAAGATGAAGCCTTTCATATTTTTCTTGACAGTCTATCCTGAAATTTTTAACAGTATATCAAGTGACTTGCAATTGTTAGAACTATGCAATTTACTAATACTTTTACAAATTTTTCTTGATGTTGGCAGCAAAATGGGAGATTAATAGGTCAGAGTTGACGGTATTACAGGAGATTGGACGAGGTCAGTTTGGTGTCGTCCACTTAGGAAAGCTGACCCATAACAACCGATTTGTAGCGGTCAAGAAAATGCAGGAAGGTTCTATGGAAGAGGATGACTTCATTGAGGAAGCAAAAATCATGAAGTAAGTCTGCTTTTGTATAAGAGACAACAATAATGATGGTGATGGTGAAGGTGATGGTGGTGATGATGATTATGGTGATGATGATGATGGTGATGATGATGATGGTGATGATGATTGTGTTGATAAGGATGATGATGATGAGGACGATGGTGATGATAATGATGGTGGTGGTGGTGGTGGTGGTGGTGGTTGTGGTGGTGGTGATGATGATGATGATGATGATGATGATGATGATGATTATGATTATGATGATGGTGATGATGATGGTGGTAATGGTGATGATGATGATAGGGATGAGGATGATGGTGGTGGTGGTGGTGATGATGATGACGGTGATGGTGATGACGGTGATGATTATGGTGCTAATGATGTGATGATGGTGATGAGGATTATGATGATGATGTTGATGATGATACAGTGTTTCGATTATACGACTAGTTTGATGATGATGATGGTCATAATAGTGGTGATTATGATGATGATGATGATTAGAGTGGTGTTGGTCATCGTAGCAGTGGTGATGATGGAGATGATGAGGAGGAGATGGAGAAGGAAGAGAGTGGGAGAAGAATTGGTTGTAGAAAGAGAGGGAAGGAAGAGAAGTAGGAGGAGGGGGATCATGATTATAATGGTTGTGATCCTTGTGGTATGTAGAAGTGACTCAATCTTTTGAATATTTGTATTAAACGATATAACATCTTATCTCTACTCTTTCATTCATGTACAGGGAGTTACAGCATGATAATCTAGTGCAATTATATGGCGTGACATCGGCACAGAAACCATTCTGCATTGTTACAGAGTATATGTCAAATGGTAGGTAATAAATTACTTCACGCATGTTAAAGAAAGTACTATCTAGTTGTTAAATGAATCTACTCTGCATGTCAAGCAAAGATCCTCCTTTTTTATTCTGATGTAACATCAAATATTCTATTTTTAAATCCACTTTGAATATTATCCGTGTTATATGCATGTCAAATCGTTAAAGAACACAAGCATGAGACATGCACAAGAAAACTTTACTCTACATATATTTATGTTCACGGACATTCGACTATATTTCATACTTAGATTAATAAGTATGGAAACATCTGTGATACTGCACTAGTATGAAACAAAAAAATGACCATGGCATGAGTCACTTCATTTTTTAATTAGGTTCTTTATTTTTTTAGCTGATTTAATCTTAGAATGAAACCATGGTTCTTATTGGAAACTCACTTGGTTTGTCACATCTCTCCACTCCCACCATCCACCAACACTCCCTACTACCTCACCACCTTTGTCACCCATATGCCTCCTCCTTGCCACCCTCACCTTTTGACCACTCCCTTCACCCCACCATTCCTACTGCCTCCACCCCACCATTCCTACTGCCTCAACAACCCCGACCACTACCACTGTCTCTACAACCCCTACCACTCCCACCGTTACTACAACCCCTACCACTACCATTGTGTATATCACCCCTACCACTCCCACCATTACTACAACTCCTACCACTACCACTGTCTATATCACCCCTACCACTCCCACTGTCTCCACAACTCCTACCACTCCTACTCTCTCTACAACCCCTACCACTCCCACTGGGTATATCAACCCTACCACCCCTACCACCCCACAACATCTACCACCCCACTCACCACAGGTTGCTTGCTGGAGTACCTCAAAAGAAGCAAGTACATGGTGGAGGAAACAGATATACTTAAGTACATGACACTACAGGTGTGTGCTGGTATGGCCTATCTGGAATCCAAGAAGTTCATTCATAGAGACTTGGTAAGTACAACAGGACCATGCTAGCAGAGGTAACAACTGTTCTGGAATATGAATGAAATGTATTTTTGTAACAATTCTCCCTATCGCATATAGCTCTTGGAATCTGAACGCCTGAAGCGCACTAGTTATTTTGGCCCAGATTCTTGGCACAGGTACTTCAGGTAACATTCGCGCGTTTTCAAAAGTCTATAGGCTTTCTACGGTAAACTTCGTCAGCAGCTTGCAGTGTCATATTTTTAATTGATTTTTTGCAAATAAAAGCATGATTTTATATATTTTTCTTTCATATTTGCATTTATTTGTTTTATGGGTTTCTTTTGCGAAGCGGCCCAATACTGGGCTGCTGACGCAAAACGAAGAAATTACGCTAAATACACATGGATTGAAATTTCTTAAATAGTATACAGTGAAATCAAGATGGATCCCGGAAGTGAGCGTGCCAAAGCCAAAGTGCTTGATATCGATATCACAAGGTGATATCGGGTGATATCGGGTGATATCGGCTATATGCGATAGGAAGAATTGAAGGCTTTCATCACACTTGAATGACTGAGAGTACTAGTATGCTTATTGTTGTCATGTTTGCTATCAATGTTAATCAGCTGCTGCGATATTCACATTTTAATTTCGACCTCATGCATATTCTGGATCGGGTGGCATCTCTGTGAAAGTCACAGTAGTGATAGAGGTATCAATACTGATGGTGGTTTGAGGGCGATGGTTATGTTGGTGGTGGTTGTTCGAGAGATAATAACGATGATGATGATGATGAGGATGTGGATGAGGATGGGGATGATGATGAGGATGAGGATGAGGATGATGATGATGATGATGAGGATGAGGATGAGGATGATGAGGATGAGGATGATGATGATGATGATGATGATGATGATGATTTGATGATGATGATGATGATGATGGTGATGATGATGGTGAT
>BQKZ01017340.1:0-10540 GCA_036244855.1 Temnopleurus reevesii | reverse complement strand
CTTTCTTTCTTTTTTTTCTTTTTCCCTTTCTTTCTTTTTTCCTTTTCCTTTTCCCTTTCTTTTTTTCCTCTTTTCTTTTTTTCTTCTCCTTTCCCTTTTTTTTGCGCCCCCCTTCCGCTTACCCGGGGGGCTGGCGCCCCCATAGCCCCCCCACGGTGCGCGCCTGAAAATGTACTTCATATTCTTAATTTGTTTGTAAATGTATGTTGTATAGAGACCAGGGCCATATGATCTAGCGTTGGATGTTGGGTGTGGGTCTGGGCAGCTGACGCGGGAACTCTCGCCTCATTTCAACAATGTACTTGGTGTGGATATCAGTCAAGCACAGATCAACGCGTACACACGGTCAAAATGGTCAAAATTTACTTCAAATTCTTTTGTTTGTTTATTTTACCTTGTAGAGACCAGGGCCATATGACTTAGCATTGGATGTTGGATGTGGTTCTGGGCAGCTGACGCGGGAACTCTCGCCTTATTTCAACAAAGTTCTTGGCGTGGATATCAGTCAAGCACAAATCGACGCCGCACATACCGTCAAAAATCCTCATAATGTATCTTTCAAGTAAGTACATTCAACAAAATTCCATTTTTACTCTATATTCAATTCACCAAGGTGATCATGGTGTATTGATTCTGACCCTCGCCTTTCGACCGAGGGTCGTAGGTTCGAACCTCACTCAGGGCGTCACTTTCCTTTAGCAAGAAATTTATGCACATTGTTCTGCACCCTACCCAGGTTAGGTGAATGGGTACTGACACGAATTTATTCTTTTAAATGCATAACCGCCTACTTCGCAGCTATGTTATGGCCGGATAATAATATTAGAAAGTTTCTCTCGCGTCTGTGGATATGTGATTAGAGAGCTGGTGTATTTAAATGCTATACATTTATATTGTTATCATTTTCTGATTTGCTAGAATTTGCATTGTTATAGTCATTGCACTCATAGCATTATAGTATACAACTACCGTATAGCCATATTTTTGCAGTGACGTCAAGGCCTCAAGGACTAAACTAACATTGCAACCTTCATATTCGGGGTCCAATATCTGTGACTGGATCATCAATCGAATCATTATTATTTTTTCCTAAGTTCTGCTGCTGATTGTTACTTTTTCAAAGACAATATCTTAAACTGTTTTTTCAAGACTTTCTATGAAAATATGAACTAGTTTTATCGACTAAACTTCATATCATCATTTTCCAGAGTTGGCGTTGCCGAGAGTTTACCAGTACCCCATGCATCAGTCGACATCATAACTTCTGCGACAGCAAGTCATTATTTCAACTGGGAGGTCTTTGGCAAGGAGGTCGATCGCGTTCTCAAACCAAACGGTTGCCTGGTGGCACTCTCCTACGATTTCTTCTACATCAAACATGATGATGACGTCGTCGCCAAGAAGTTGACCGAATGCATTGAATCTTATGTGGATTACGTAAGACCCCGGTCACATAAAGGCCCGGAACACGATTCAACACGACTCTTTGTTAATTCACACTCAACTGCCTCAGAACAGAGTCGTGTTGAATCGTGTTGTTTCCAGGACTCTATGTGACCGCTTGATTTGTGCTTAATACAGGTTTTTGAAGACTCCTTTAAATAGTGAAAATATTATTTAAGATTTCCGCATAAAGTCGGAGGGAAATGTTAGGCATTTGATAGGCACATCGTTAAAATCATCCCAAAATTAACCGCGATTACAGGTTTTTGGAAATACTAGAAGAGGAGTGGAAAGTGGCCCCAAAACAAAGATACATTGGAAATTTGTTTATGATTTTCCGTAATTCTTCCCCTGAACGGTACCCTTATTCCGAAAAGTCGGGAACACGCATTTCGTATAATACACCAGCCAAGTATATAGGGCGGGGGAAGCTTTGAAGTCTGAAGTCTGAAGCCGAAAATATAAAAGAGTTTCCGTGTGGGTGTGCGCTTCTAGACGTGGGTAAGTGTTTATAAATGTGAGAAAGATAGCGAATGGCCCTGCTGAGGTGGATGGAAGTTTAAAACATGGAAAGTGAATACAATACATAAAAAAAGAAAAGTTAATAAAAAAAATCTTCTAAATTTTGTCATGCTTTTCTTCATTTTGTCTAAAATGTTATATTGACATTCTTATATTCACACAGTATTTGTATTTTTTCTTGCAGATGACTAATTCTAAGGTCAAAGAAAGTACTCCGCACGACACTTTTACATTCAGAGCACAATATAAAGAGATTCTTCCGCTTTCTTATCCTGAGCAGGAAAGGTAATTCTATAAGAATTATTATTTATTTCAGTTCAATGACAGATCAAAAGACAATACCTGCAATTGTGACGTTTGAAAATACTGGGGCCTGTAACATAAAAGATGAAATCAAAATGACGATGAATATTTATTTTTGCCAATTTGTGTATAGTAGAGATACGATTAATGGAAAGTTAATAGACAGTATATCTTTGTTACATGCCCCAGTAGGGTCGGTATTTGTGATTTGTGCTCTTTTCCCCATTACCTTTCGGCATAACTTGTTAAATATCACCTAAACAGGAAAATTGTTCTTTTACCATTATTCCATTGTCTACTCTAATGTCATTAAAAATACTTGAAAACAATTATCTGCTTATTTCTAAAGTTACCCTTTTCTCTAAATGCATCTCTAGCGCTTCACAGAGTGAATTTGCCGCTATATAAATAGCATTTATTATTATTGTCATTATCGTTATTATTATTGTCGATGGTGTTAGGTAAACTTTTTGCCCAAAGTTTTAAGAATAAAGTGCGAAATGACGGATGAGATGAAACGACTCGGCATGTATTTCTAAAGAAGTGAACCCATTAGACAATTGAACAATTCGTCCGTGTATTCACAAAGTGACGGGAGCCAGAGGGTATTGTCACACCAAATGCGTTATTGAATCCATTGAACCCCGCCCTTCTATAGAATAAACACGTTGTTCAATTGGATGCCCATTGAATTGGCGCTATGTCGGGATTGCTTTATCTTCATGCAACAATACCCTTTTGGCTTCCGTCACTTCATGAAATCACGGACGAAATTTATCTTTTCATATTGGATCAAAATCTTATGCTGATAATTCATGAGATATGATTACTTTCAGGATTAACATGACGATGAATCAGACAATGACTTTAAGGGAGTACATCGAGTTTCATAAAACTTGGGCAAACTTTCTGCTGTTCCAGAAAGATGACCCCCAAGGTTCCAAGGAACACTTTGAAGCTTTCGAACAGAGGTGAGCCAACGCTCCTATTTTTTTTTCTTCAATTTATATGTGCAAAAATAGTGACATTGTTTGATCAAATGCAAATACTTGCTTTTGCCCCCCCCCCCCCCAACTTGGATTGGTCACTGCAGATTTTCCTCCATATACAGTCGCACTTTCAAGCTTTCGAATAGAGTTGAGCCACTGCTCCCATTTTTGTTTTCAATTTATATGTGTAAAAAAATGGCGTTGTTTTAACAAAATGGTAATTCTCGGCCCCTACATTTTCGGGATGGTCAGTGCAGTCCTGTGTATAATTAAATATGTTCTGATGTTTTCACGATGCTATTTGGTCTCACTTAGTGGGGGAAAGGGAACTCCTATAGCAGGGACCTTATCATCGAGGGCTTCAGCAACACTCCCCCCCCCCCCCTTCAGTTAATATATGCAAACCTATGGGGATGTAGAATGGTAATACGCAGCCCCCACACACCCTCAAGGCTCCGAGGAACACTTTAAAGCTTTCGAACAGAGTTGAGCCACTGCTCCCATTTTTTTTCCAATTTATATGTGTAAAAATATGGCGTTGTTTTGACAAATGGTAGTACTCAGCCCTTCCATTTTTTCAGAGGTTTAATGGTCCATTTAATATTTAAAATTTTCTGGGGCCAATTGCACAAAATGGTTTAGCTAGCCTATTTTATTCTTGCTAAGACGTCGTAACTTCTTGAGCCATCCTCATCTTTATAACATTAACGTATTAGCGTTTTTGTCCATGTTAAGAGGATGGCTCAATAAGTTAAGACGTCTTAAGGCCGACTCACATCTTTGCATTTTTAGCCTGCGCCGGCGTGGCGTTTTCTTAAAACTGAAAACACTCCCCGAGCGCACAATATACGCTGATTACACAGTGGACTGACGTTTGACTCGCGCTCAAGGAACATACACCGAACGTCAGTCCATCGTATGACCTGAGTCTTTGTGAGTTCAGGGAGCGTTTTTTTTTTAATTGTCAAAAATTATTTGCCACCGCAAACTAAAAGAAACCCCGCAAAGATGTGAGTCGGCCTTGAGCAAAGAGAGGTGTTAATATTCTACCAATAATGATAATGCCAACATTGAAACTCTCTTTGGCAATAATAAGCTAACATCATTCTCTTTACCGTTTTTAATAGCTTACTGGATTTACTCGATGGTGTAAACCCTGAGACGACCAGCCTTGATGTATGGGCTCCAGTTTTTCTGAGATGCGCGAGAAAGACGTAGACTTTGGGGAATGCAGAGACGGATACAAGAGAGTGTGCGAAAAAGGCAATTCGCTGTTAAACCCTTTGAGGACAATTGAACACATTTTGTATTTGTGTTAATAACTTTTGATGCAGAGCTACTTCAATATAGTGATTCCAGCATAGACGCTTTCTTTGATAATCAAGCTTAGTAGAACATTATTCTACCGTTTGTATTTTTAGAAAGACGTAAACTTTAAGGGGTACAGAGCTGGACCCAGGGGTTCGAAAAATGTCATCCCTCGTTTAACCCTTTCACGATGATTGAACACATTTCCTGTGCTGGTTAAATAAGTTGTGATGCAGAACTCTAAAAATATACCAGATTCATGGACAGAAAGAAAAAAAATATAGGAAATGGCTGAAGANAAGCTGAATGTGAAAACTAGATTAAAACGTCAAACTGCCTTCCGGCGTGTTCAATGTGTCCAACGTATCATATTAAAAAGCAAATCACCTCTATCAAAAGTCAAGTGATCTAGTTACGCATTTGACAAGGTGTTTGCTGACAAGGAATAGCTTTGACGTCTTCAAGGCCGTTTCACACCTTTGCGTTTTTAGCCTGCGTCGGCCCAGTCTTTTTGTTTTGATTTGAAACACTCACCGAGCGCACAGTATATGCTGATCAGATGGTGGGCTGACGCTCAAATAACGTACACCGAACGTCAGTCGACCGTATGACATCCGTCTTTGTGCGTCCAGGGAGCATTTTGTATCGTCAGAAGACGCTGGGCCGACGTATGCTATAGAGGCAAAGGTGTGAGTCGGCCTTTAAACCGATAGACCAGTTTTGGGAGGATGGCGCTTCAGATATTTAACTACTTTGTAAGCTGTAGTAAAAGTATTACCATAATTCAGTTTTTTTAGTGGCAAATTAGAGCATGTTCATAGTTTGTTTGATTAAAATCGATCAAGAAATGGCTTCATTATCACAAAATAAAAAATGCTGCGGTCTCCCTCCTTAGCACAACATACTTCACGTACGAAATGAATGCGAACTCACACACCACAGACAATACCACCGATCGCTCCGCCCATTCCAGGCCGACGTTCCCCCTTGCGAAAGCACTCAGCACATCGTATATAGGAATCATGGCTGATTGACGTGCTCGACGTAAAATACTCCAGAATACGTACACTTTTCTCTCCTTATTTCGTACACAGTTATATTCATGTATATCAAGCAACTTGTGAATACATCAGCTCGTTTCACATCACTTTCTGCATCCCGACCATTACGAATCTATACCTTTAATAACAATATACATGACCTACCTTTAGTGGGCTCATTACTGTGGAAAGTAAAACTGCACTTCAGTTGTGTTTTGTTTCAATAACTTTTGATGCAGAGCTCCTACAATATAGTGATGCCAACATAGACGCTTTCTTTGGTAACCAAGCTTAGTAGTACATTATTCTACCGTTTGTATCTTTAGAAAGACGTAAACTTTGAGGGGTGCAGAGCTGAACCCAGGGGTTCGAAAAATTTCATCCCTCGTTTAATCCTTTCACGATGATTGAACACATTTTCTGTGCTGGTTAAATAAGTTTTGATGCAGAACTCTAAAAATATACCATATTCATGGACAGAAAGAGAAAAATATAAGAAATGGTTGAAGAATAATGAGAAATGATGATAATCACTGAAATTACCACTAATCCTTACATTGGGAACACATTAAAATTCAGAATATCACTATTTCCTCCCAAATTGACATATTCTCACTTTTTTTAAATATTTCTTGAATATGCAGATTCAATAAATGAATTATGGAATATCAACCTGTGAGATTATTTAATATTGCCTAAATATGTCGCATTACGCATGTGGGCGGATCTAATGATTTGATTGATAGTTACTTCATTTGCCTTTCTGTGGAACGCAAATGGTGACGAAAAATAAGCGTTCGCAAACGCCCTTTCGCGTGTGCGATGATGTTACTTTAAAAATACATTTAATGTCAGTGCAGACAGGCACCGTGAGTAGAACGGACGAAGAAACTGGGCAAAGAAAACATCTCACACTCAGTTATTCACAATAGATACGCAGGCAAAGAATGTACATTTATTGGAGTTATTCAGTAAATAGGTGCATCGCCTGTTCCATATTAATTTGTAGAATATTAAAGAGGAAGGAAAGTTATTTCGTGTACAACAGACATTGTGCACATTGAGGAATTGAGGTGTCAATTAGTGCAAAACTAGGAGCACACTGTGGGTGCAATCGTACACTTTCAATTTAATGCATTTTGATTGACCTCACTCATTTTAGCCTCTCTATAGATAGTGGTATCGTGGTACAATGAGGGAACTCGGCTGCAAAGTCTTGCCTATTATGTCAAGAGGGTTGCACAAGAAGTGGATACGTCTTACCAAGACAAACAAGGGATAAAGTCATGTTTTGCAGTTGGCCCTAGGTGTCCAACCATCAAAGTTGTTACTAACGGTTGCTGTTACTTACCACCACATTACCAATTTCAACCCGAGCAATATTATTGCGGCAATATAATGTGTTGAGTACAACCATCAATATGATGTAGTTTTCCTGACAGCAAATATGAAACCCAAAATCATACAAACATAACAATATGTATAGCTCACCGCGGACACCCAACTCTTTAGAAATGTAAGAAATCAAATCACTAAACAAGACCATCGAATAGAAGTAGATTTATTTTCACTGAATGGTTGCAAAGCGTTCATTTATCAAACACCGAAATAAAACGATGTATTAAAATGATATACATCAATCAATATTCAATAGAAATAATGCCTGTGTTGTAGACTCTCCCCAAGAGGTATATCATAGAGTAAATATGCAGCATATCAATAGTTCAGTATAATTAGATATCAAATTGAATTCAATAATGCGAATATTGAAATACATGTATTTGCCCCAATCTTGTATCAAGTAGCGATATTATAAAAGAAGCCAATATTCCGCATTGTTGTATATATTTCTATTAGATCAATCTAGATTCAATAAAGAAACATAATTAGAACGCACGCCCTGATCTGATAGCAAAACAAAATACAATCTAAGAAATGCACCATAGCATAAATACTGTTCAAAAGAAATCTTCCAATAGACCTTGGAAATAAAAAGTAGTTAAAATAATGCTTATATCAGAGGCCAGTATGCAGCATTTTGTATATATATTTCAGTATATATCGATTTAATAATACCCTTATTAAAATGGTCGCCATGTTCCTATGAGAAACAAACTAGCGTTTAAAAAATGCAGCGTAACACAAATATCTATAACGAAATAGTTGTAATAGTATTAATGATGATGATGGTAATACACTGCAAAACGCTGGTATTAAATTTAACACCAATCGGGATCTTCATAGGACCACACCAGAAACGTGTTAAGATAATATCAATTTGGAATCAAATTAATGTACATCGACTGGTGCTGTCCAAGGCCTTAAACAACACCAGTTGGTGTTGAAATGTATTAAATGGATCCCGAAACTAGTGTTATTTTGACACTTTCCTGGTGTGGTACTATATAGATTCGAGTTGGTATTAAATTTAACCCCAGTGTTTTTGCAGTGTATTAATAATAGCAATAATGATGATGATAGTGATTATAATATTCATCATGGCGCGCTTATTACCAATGATGCTCAAAGCACTCTACAGTACACGCCTACACGGATGAAAAATAGCAGCACTCGTGATGCGTCGCCTTCGCTCTCTGTGGAGCTGGCCAGTCTACAGTGGTGACGAAAGTCTTCATAGACACCTGGGTTGAGTGCAGTGCAGTATATAGACAAATTTATTACTGAAAGAAATTAATACTTCCAATTTAAATAGCGCACATATTCTACTATTGAGTGAATAAGGCACTTCTCATTATTCTTATCCTGGCTTTAGCACGTCGACTGCACCAGTGTAAAAGCATTTCAACGAATTAATATTCCTACCAGGTACCCATTCACCTCACCTGTCTCGAGTGCAGCACAAAGTGGATACACTTATTTCTGAAGGAATTTGACGTCATAGGTGGGATTCGAACCTACGACCATCTGTTTGAAAGGTGGGAGTCAGAACCATTACATCAGGACGCCTTTATGAACACCATGGTGGGATTCGAACCACCAATTCACACTATTGGATTAAAGGAGATACTCTAAACCACTACACCATGACCCTTCCATAAAGTTTAGGTAGCATTGTTATCACCATGGCGCCTTTATAAACAGATGAAAGTTGGCCAAACCACGTATTTCGCAGCGGAGTTCTGCCATGTTCCGCATCGGAGTAAGGATGGGCAGATGAATCACATTGGAGTTAAGTCTTTCTTGCACATCTCAGGTAGACAGGGGCCCATACATCAAGTTGTTTTTCCACCGGGTCAACTCCGATCAGTAGTTCCGTCAAACTACAGAATGATAATTGCAAAAAAAATAATATTATTATGGGACAATTGAATTGGCACAAATTACGTCTAAGGTAGGGTTGCCTGATTGCTATAAAACGAAACCCATGTAGTTTTTGTTGAATCTCCTAGTGATTGTGGTGATAATTGTCACGGTTGTGGTGGTGATGGTGATGATGGTGATGATTGTGATGATGATGGCAATATGGTATTGGTGAAGATGATGATGTGACGATGATGATGATGATGATGATGATGATGATGATGATGATGATGATGATGATGATGATGATGATGATGATGATGATGATATTGGAGGTGATGATGGTAATGGTTGTGAGGGTGCTGAGGGTGGTAATGAGGATAATGGTGGTCAGTAATGGTGATGGTGGTGGTTATGGTGACGATGGTGGTGATGATGGTAATGGTGCCGATGCCGGTGATGGTGGTAATGATGATAGTGTTGGTGGTTATGATGGTGGTGGTGGTGGTGTTGCTATTGACAGTGCATCATTCACAATGTTGATGGTGGTGATGGTGGTGCTGAGGGTACTGATGATGGTAATAAACTTTGATTTACGTATGGAGACACCATTAACTGCGTTCCAAACTCCATTTGTTTTTATGCTTTTCGCCTCCTTCAAATATATCATTTTTGTCTTCATAGTATTGTATTACACATATAGGAAAAGAAAATAAAGTTCAATAAAAAGCAATTCAATTTTTCCTGTTAGTCAAAATATACGTGCAACTACCTTTCCGCAAATATCACCTATTTTCAAACCCTATGAAATGAGCATTAAGGATAATAAAATTGATGTTCGATTCAAATCAACTCAATGGTCCATATTGTACTTCAATCATGCGCGGCAAACTTTTCATAGATATCTCATTACCTGTTTTCAAACTCAATGAAGTGAGCCCTATGAGCCCCTGGGTCTTCATTGTGCAGCTTGACGAAGTTTGCCCATGTTTTATGAAACTCAATAAATTCTTTCACGCTCATGGTTTGCGACATCGTGGTGTTAATCCTGGTATAAAAAAGGAAAGGAACGACATGGAAAAGTATTGAAATTGTTGGTTGCTTTCCTATAATAAGAATGAAAATTTGATAATGTTCATTATTATTTTTTATCAATATTGATGTTATTATTAATTATCAATGTTATTAATATTACTATCATTACTATTAACAGTATTTGTATTATCATTACTAGTATTGATATAATTATGATTATGGTTATCATTGATATTATAATTATTGTTATTATTATTGTTATTATTATTGTTTTTATTGTAAGCACTATTATCATCAATATTATTGTTAGTACATTATCTTTGTTATTATTACTACTCTCATTATCAATACCATTATCGTTATCATTGTTGTAAATGCCATTGTCCTTTTGTTACTTTAATTGATGTTTTACTATAGAATTTTGATTTTTACTGCTGTTGTTATTTTGCTACGGTTGTTATTATTGGAATCAGTCTTGATATTGTTTACGTTACTTGCGGTATTGTTGCTACAATTATCATCTTTATTACTCTCATAAAACCCATCATTTATCATTTTCAGGCAACGTATTACAAATATATATCACCTTTCTTGTTCGGAGTACGAGAGAGGGAGTGTATCCTTATATTGCTCTCTGTA
>BQKZ01017304.1:0-13440 GCA_036244855.1 Temnopleurus reevesii | reverse complement strand
TCCATATATGTTCCAAAAGCATTTTTTCGGTTGCACCCTTTGAGAAGGGCTTACATTCCTGAATCTTGGCGCCATCGCCACACTCCCAAGTTCCTGTTCTTCCCATTTCTAGTCTCCGTTTTTCAACATGAGTAATGCATCAAATTGAAGATGGGAAAAAACAGGAGGAAAAACTCTTCTATCAATTTCAAAATCAGCTGAAAATGGCCTTTATATGGCAGACATCTGGCAAAGTTTATATCAAGTGCAAACTGAGAAAGGTGAGAGATCATGTTTTGTTGAGTGTGAAGTGCTTTCAAAGGCGAAGATTTGGATTTAATCCTCAAAGTGAATGCTTGGGTGAGATTCTAATCTCTCACTGAAAGAAACAAGCTCCGAATGTAAGCATGTATATTACATGAAGACAAGCATTGAATTTCACTTATTTTAGTGCGAGCTGTAGGATTGGGGAAATGGTAAATAGCAATTCATAATTTGTATCAAATGATGAAAGTGGGTACATAACAATACTAATGGAGCCACAGTGCACTACTGCCATCATATGATAGGCTGATGTATGCATGTTTTATGCACACTCTTCAACATAAAGGCTGTTCTGGATGTCCCAAAAGCTTGGATAAGGCTTTCAAGGCATAGCAACAAAAATGTATGCAAACTAAGTATCTTAGTCTCTTAGTATTACAGGTGTATAAAGTAATATTACATAATGACATTTGTTAGAAAGAAACATGCATAAATTCCAATGATTTTATATAGTGAACAAATCCACTAAATGTGTCCAGATTTTAAATGCAAGGATGTGAAGAAATCATTATTTCACTCACCTAGATTTTCATAGAGGTGCTTTTCATCCTCCTCCTCTTCCTTTGTTCGCTCCCCATCCTGATTCTTCCTCCTGCTGGTAGGAGATAGTGAGTAAGACTTCTGAAGAGGAACGGGATCCTCATTGGCATCTTCATTCTGAAGGTCTGGTAGGGGTGTTGGTGGCTTGGGTGCCCTCCGCTTCGCTGCACTCCTGGAGATATCATCATCCTCACTCTCTACCAAGCTATTCCTATTATGGTTGGTGGGAGAAGTGATGGGGGTTGATGGGACTGGTGTAGGAGTGCTCGTCACATTGGGTGTGGCCGTGGTACCTGGTGATGCAGCACTGGTAGCAGCTTTGGCAGCTCGTTTGATAGCTACAGTTGGTTCACCCTTGTACGCATTGATGACCTCAAGGCGCTCTAAGGAGTTCCTTGGATTAGGGTCGGATACTGCAGGAGGGATAGCAGCAGGAGGAGAAGCAGAGAAGGAGCTCACAAGCCATTTCTCTACCTCCTCAGAGTTGAATTCCCTCTCGGGGCTACCGGAATCATTGCGCTTCTTTTTCCTCTTCCAGGGCAGCTTAGATCTCTTTGACTTGGTGGTAACGGCAGGTGCATCCTGGGTGGCTGTTGTATTGGGGAGGTTGAGAGGTTGGGGTCTGTTTAGAGGGGGTGGGGGAGATGCTACACGCCTCATGGGTGGAACACTGGGTTGATTCTCTTTGTTATTCTGCTTTGCTCTGCTCATTGGTGAAAGCTCTCTTCGTCCAGTCGGAGAAAACTCCCTCAGTCGTGCACGAAATTTACTCTCTTTCTTTACTGGAGTAGCTTTCCTTGATTCCCGTTGATTTCTTAGAGGGGACATATCTCTGTGCCTCGTTGGTGACATCTCTCTCCGTGCTTCCTCGCTCCTTCTGGCGCTGATGCTGATGCATGATTCTACCATTACCTTGTCATAAGGTGACTGCGGATGTGATGACTTGTCAATGTCATCCGATAGGTCTGAGGAACTTCTGTCTATTGATTTCTTTGTTTCTTTTTTGTTTTGAGGGGGAGGTGGTGGGGAACGATGGGGCAAGCTATCCAGCCTGTCATCCCTCTCCCTACCAAAGTTCTGATCAGTGAATTCCATTGATGGGGGCCGCGGAGCCACTCGTTTGAGCCTAGTCCGACTGAAGTCAGGAATATCTTGGTCTTTCACACCCGCACCATTAGACAAAGCTCCCTCCAAAGCAGGATGGCTTTTAGTCTTTGCTTCCTCCAAGACTGGATGAGTCTTAGACCTCGATCGAGATGGTCTTCTTGATTCCATTAAAGACTCATCACTATTTGAAACTTTTTTCGAATCAAGTAAATTCCGCACATCTTCATTTTGAATCGTTTTCTCTCTGCTTGGACCTGCTACTTGCTTTTCTTTATATTTCTCTTTTGGTTGGAGATAATCGATGCTTTGGTCAGGGCCTTTCGGTTGCAGAGTGTCTACATCACCACCAACATTCTCTTTGGTTGCACTCCATACAGCGCTTTCATGTGCTTTTGGCATAATGAATATTGGAACCTTATACTGTCCTGAATTTCGCTTCTTTTTCCTATGATCAGAAGGTGGTTCCTCATGGAGGATGAAGGGGTAGGGTGGTGTGTTCCTCTTGCTACTTTGTGCAGGGGGAGATTCCGATTGCTTTGGTCCATCACTAGAATCACTTGATTCCATTGAGTCATTGATACCAGAGTCTGTGAACTGAGATGCTGTATAGATTCCATCCACAAGAGCAACACTTCTCCTTGGGAAGCAGCTTGAGGGATTAGCTATAGAGCTACTATCCTCCGGCTGGTTCAGTCCAACACCCTCATCCATGTCATGGGATGCCCTTCCACTACTTGACGATGATGCACCTTCACTGTTTAATGATTTCCTTGTGGACTTTTTAGCCTGATTTTCATGGAGTTCTACAACCCTATATGGATTTGTTTTCTCTGTCGGAGAGCGAGGACTGGAATCACTTTCCATATCCCTGTCTCGCTCGTAGCGATGCGATACCTCTCCGCTTTGTGAAATAATGGTCACACAATCAGCTATATGTCCATATCTGGGAGTCAAATCCTCTTGTTCATCACTACCAGCACGTTTCTGGGGAGACGTGACCGGAGGCTTGCCAAAATAAACATCAGAACTGAGCTGGCTACTTCTCACCACCATGTTCTCCGTCTTCATATCATTCATGTTTTCACTCATCACATCACTAACATTTACCACAATTTCTTCGTTTGTTGATGGTTTGAAAACCTCTGGATCAGATATCTGTCTTTTTTGTTTTGTCAGCGGCTTTATGGAAGGCCTTGACTTGCCAATGTTCTTTGGAAGAGTTTCGTGCCCCGTCAGTGCACCTTGTGAGTTCATGACTATGTTTATTGGTAGCTTTGATTTTGAATCCACCAGCTTCTGCTGTTCCTCTGCGTTCGCATCACTTCCGACTACGTTTGGCAAGTCAGGTAGATTTGGAAGCATCTCCTCTGTCTCGATCACGGAATGGTTGTTGTTGTTGCTGCTATGAATTTCTGCTGACGATATAATCCCCATGCTCTGGATGTGTCGAAGATTCTTGGCTACTTTCAATAACTCAGGTAGCTCCGGATCATGGCGGTTCCTGTCTCTTGTCTTAGGTGGGCTTCCTGCCTTCTGTACCGGGCGTAATGCTCGTCTGAGTTGCTCACCGTAGCTACCGCTTAACTCCAGCTCACTTTCATCTGTTGTATTACTTGGGACAAAGTTGCCATTTGTCTCTTGTCCTTGCTTATCTGATATAAAATTAACGTTAATGATACCATTTTCCGAGGATGAGTCCAAGCTCTTTACCAATGTTTGCTTTGATTCATGTCTGGATGACACTTTGTTGTCCAATCCAGAGGAGTGTTCCGCTTCAAAAGGGATGTTTAATGTCAAGGCATTCTTGGGGGGTTTACTTGTCGCCTCTCGCTTTGCATTATGGGGTATTGGTTCTTTAGTTCTCTCTTTACCCCTCTTCCTGTTATTCCTTTCAGCCTGTCTCTCGCCCCGCCCTTTCACATCCTTTTGAAGGTTATTCTGGTTACGAATGATTACTTTGGGAATATCGTACTTCTGCTTTAATGCCTTCCCATCATGCTCCTGCTCCTTGTTGATGTTGTTGTCAAGGGCAAGGATCTTTGCGGTAGCCATCTTTTCTTCTGTTTTCTCCACATGAGCCGACTTGTCTTTGAAGCAGTGAACGCAGAGGTGGCCCTTGAAACGATGTTGTTCAAAGGCTGAACAAGCTGTGGTAGGCTTCTGGTCTTCCAACATCTCATTCAGTCAGATGGTTGCCTGAAAGTTGAAGTGTTGCACGGCAGGGTTGCATCAGCCTATAGTCATCATGGTCGGTTTGTGTAGCCTTCTGTGCATCACACCTGGAGTGAAAAGAAAAACAGAAATGAAATGATTAATACATATTTACACTCATATCTTGCATAGATAGAAAAAGTTAAATGCATGAGTTAGTTAAAAAACATACATCTCCATTTAAATAAAAACCTGATGATAATAGTTGAACAAATCCTAAGATTCCAATCAAGCAGAAATCCATGAATTCATATTTCTTTTACAATACATAAATTATAGTCTGTTGTAATATACTAAAATAGTTTACAGCAATATCTAAGAATACAAACGATATCAGAAAGTTGTAAAATGATGAATTAATTCAAACAAATAATAAAAACAAGTATTAAAGCTACATATTTTGGAAAATGTTGAGGCAAGCATAATTTAGGTAAAAAAAGAATTTTAAAGATATGAAAAATGTACATGTTTTGCCACATTCTTTATATTCATCTGCCAAGCTTTAAAAATGATAAAATGGGTTAAACATATTGGTTAATAATCACAACCTATGTCCTTGTATGAACCAAGAAACAACAAATACAGGTATACTCCCTCACTAAATATTAAAACCAAGATATCAAATAAATGTGTTTCAGACTCTATGACAAAGCTCAACCTATACAAAGAAACTTACTCCAGCATGCCTGGTGAATCATCACACACAATCAATCACTCAAGCAAAAAAGTTCATATTTAAGATTTCAAAATAACATTATTTAACCATCACAAAATTATTCTGAGCTGCATGTACACATTCTACCAGTCCATACAAGAAAAAAAACATAACACATAAGCCCACTCTTTCATGCACTGTATCAGGCAAAGTCAAAATTATTTATAGTAAGAAAGTTTTCTTCACTTCAGCAATTTTTCTCAATTCACTTTTCTACAACACTCATCCTCTTTCCCAAATGAACAGACCTATAGAAAGATACTGACTGACTAAAAAAATTTACGAACATGGGAATGTACTAAAAAACGGGCAGAGTTACACTACATTTCTTTTAAATTAAGAAAAAGGGCAATGTTACATACTTTGTTGGTGATGATATTTGAAGAGGCATTTTCTTTATCCTCCCTAACTATTCATTTTTCTTTCTTGTAATGTAGGCCTATAGATGTAACTTAGTATGTTTTAATTCCCTGACTGTGTATTAAATTTGTGCCAATGATTGGTTTAATGCTTATTTTGTTTTTGTTGAAATAAATCTTTATACATTAATAATAAAATAAAAATACTGGTTTCTGTCAAGAATGAACAGAAGGCCTGATCCACTTTCAAAAGGGGGCAATCTAAGTTGATCCAGGAACGAACTTGCAGATAAAGCACAAAATGCATTTTAGTTCAAGCTACCAACACTGGAGCAGAAATCCACTTCATTCGGGGTTAAGTTCCGCACAGACTTCGTGGCAACCTCAGGCTATCATCACGAAACAAAATTTGACCTATTTTCAGGTTCAACTAAGCCTTTAGCATGTCAGGGCAGAGAGTCACAAAACACACATCATTCCCTATACTGTTTTTGTGTAAATGTAGGGGTACAAGTAAAGAGTGTAGTATATTCTGATAGAAATATTTTTCAGTAAAAAAAATGTAAGTAATGATAACTTCACAATTGAAGCAGAGCAAAGAAATCTGAAATAGATTTGAACCCACAATTGTATGATAAAATGATTTACGTATTCATAAAATTTGAAATTATAGAACTTTCCTTATTAATGACTTGGCAGGAGGTGAATTACAGGTACTGTAACTCTGCACAAAAATCTTTTTGATTAAGGAGCAATATGACTAAAGAAGAGGTAAAAATACAAGTTTACATGATTTGTCGAAAAAATTACATCACCTTGAACAATTAATTGACATAGGCAAGTTCAACTTAGGCAGAGTTGACTGTACAAATATCCATATAATGCTGCACATGGATATATCACAAAAAATCTCCCTTTTTTCAGTTTTCTATTAAGACTTGTGCTCACTCCATATATTCAGAGAAAATTGGAAATTTCATTAAAAAATATATTGTATGAAATACAATTTTCTCATTGTGTCTACATATATACTGTACACTGTACTAATGGGCCTACTTGTTANAACAAAATTTGACCTATTTTCAGGTTCAACTAAGCCTTTAGCATGTCAGGGCAGAGAGTCACAAAACACACATCATTCCCTATACTGTTTTTGTGTAAATGTAGGGGTACAAGTAAAGAGTGTAGTATATTCTGATAGAAATATTTTTCAGTAAAAAAAATGTAAGTAATGATAACTTCACAATTGAAGCAGAGCAAAGAAATCTGAAATAGATTTGAACCCACAATTGTATGATAAAATGATTTACGTATTCATAAAATTTGAAATTATAGAACTTTCCTTATTAATGACTTGGCAGGAGGTGAATTACAGGTACTGTAACTCTGCACAAAAATCTTTTTGATTAAGGAGCAATATGACTAAAGAAGAGGTAAAAATACAAGTTTACATGATTTGTCGAAAAAATTACATCACCTTGAACAATTAATTGACATAGGCAAGTTCAACTTAGGCAGAGTTGACTGTACAAATATCCATATAATGCTGCACATGGATATATCACAAAAAATCTCCCTTTTTTCAGTTTTCTATTAAGACTTGTGCTCACTCCATATATTCAGAGAAAATTGGAAATTTCATTAAAAAATATATTGTATGAAATACAATTTTCTCATTGTGTCTACATATATACTGTACACTGTACTAATGGGCCTACTTGTTACAAGAGAAAATTCATCAAATTCTAGATGAAATATAGCAACATATTATCTAACATTAACTTTTTTGCCGGACATCAATATTTGTTTTCCACTAACTCTATGAAACTGGTCCTACTTTTTAATTCTTAATGGGTACCTCAATTTCCATTAAATGTATAATTTTGCAACAAAAAAAAAACATTATTAGAACTTTTTTAGAACATCAAATCTTCTACATACAAAGTAATATCTATGTTTTATAATGTTGTGTTGTGAAATTATTTTGTACATTTCCAAGACTTGTATTACTTTGTATTACCAATGTTTTCCATATAAAATTCAAAAGGAGATGAAAATAAAACTTGAATTGATGTCAGATCAGATAAATTCAAGCATTTCCAATTAAGCAACACTCACACACCTAATCATAACAACATTTTCATCTATAACATCAAAAATATTTGAGAGATGGACTATTAGAAAATTACAGAAAACTACTTTGTTTTCCATACACTACATTCTTCAATCTTTATCTTACAAATATGCAAAGGGACAATTCAACAAACTGTACTAAATGTAGGAGATGAAAGAAGTACAGGTATATCCAATGACAAAAATAATATTCCAAAGGTAAAAAAAAAAACATTAGCTAAAATGTTGGAAAATTAAATGAATTGTATACTGTACATGTATGTCAGATGAGCCCTTTTCCTGTACTTCATCCAAGCAGAAAAGAAGTCTGAATGAAATACATCTCAGAAGACTAACTGAAACTCATTTCTTTACCCCACTGACTCAAAAGATGAAAATATATCTTTCTGAAAAATATGTACAATCTTTAAAAGACTTTAAACTTATGTATCCTTTACCTTTATCTTCAAAGCAATGAATAAAAGGAACTCTTCAAATAAAATATATGATCCATGTCAACCAGAAACCTTCATCGGAAGGTCTTCCTCTCTCCAAGCAATAATTATTCCTTACCAGCACGGTAACCAAATCCGAACTAATCACAACTCCAGGAACTGACGATATAAGAACCACACAACAACCTCCAAAGTTTGTTCAGCTGAGCATACCTATAAGCAGTCTGACTTGAGAGGGCAGTTGCCACTTTAGGGTGATTTATAATCAAGAGCTCACAATTGGGTTTACATGTATGTCATGTTGATGAATTAGAAGATGTATTGGAAAGGGGCTAATAATCACTAATTATAGAATCAATCCATTTGGTAATCTCAATGCTCTTTTATTGGACCAAGGATGGGACTGAATACGGTAGAAAAGTGGATACTGCATTGTATTATCGTGCAATTTACTGTTGATTTGCATACCTTCTGCTTACTCTGGTGTAATGAAATCATTCATAGATATTGATAAGCATAAAATACATTACATACCTAATCATTTTTGTATGGAAAGTTTAGTGGGTCCTGGGGAATTTAATTACACCTGGATTTAGAGGCATCTTGATCAAGAGGGAAAATGCAAAAGCAAAGTGCAGAGATTCTAACAATCAACTAGAAGATGTCAATTTTGGGCTACTTTCCCAGATTATGGCTAAATAAAAGAAGAGTTGTTGCAAACACGGACTTTTATTTTTGTTGATAGCAAACGATATTGGAAAACAAAAGTGTAGGCCTAATTTAGGGTTAAATTCTTGTTGACAAACAAATATAATGAATATCAATTACGTGTAGGCCTATATATAGACAGCTGTGCATGGTGAATTAGATTACAATGCCTACATAAACATTTAAATTGTTATATAAATATAATCGTCAGCTATTTGCCCAAACAGAGAATTCCTTAAAATGGAGGACCATTCAAAGCAATTTCCCACAAAGAGTCTTTTTCCTGCAAATATTCATTGAGCATGGGCCTTCATATATGTATACATGTGCATTTCTGTTGATGATACAAGAATAATGTACAATTAATCTTGCCTATTCTGTAAAAATGGGAACAAAATGTTTGGTTTTCCAGGAGATCCAACAGATCAAGCCAAGTAATAATAACGTACAGAAAAGGTAAACAATATTGTAACAGGAAAAGAGAAATAAAAAGCTTTATCCAACCAGCGAATTGTCACGTTTTTTTTTCATATTACATGATACACTTCAGGCAACACCCCAACACCTTTCAGGTAGATTGCCTTTCAGGAGCCCCAAAATGGATGAAATGATCTGGATTTAAAGACCATCAATCTTGGAAGTGGCATAAACAAGTGTGCACTTTCCATGACCTTTCACCTCAGTCGATCTCTATCAGTTACCTTGTATGTTTGTCCAAGGTTTAGGGCAGCACCAGACATGGTATCACCTTGCACTATCCTCTGGCACACCATTAGTCTTTGGGCACAGACCATTAGATTCTATTTCGTGATTCTCATATTGCTCAACACTTGGTCTGTAATCAATCGACTTCATTAATAGATTTCATTATGCAATTTGTTTGGCAATTTTAACATATTGAAAGTAGTCTCTGACTGCATACTCTGAATTAGGCAGTATGAAAATTGGAGATATCTAAGCTGTGAGTCTTTGTCTGCAGACTAGTGGAGCATGGAGGATCAGAAAATATGTTGGATTCACACTACTCCATGAATTATTAGATCTGGTCTCAGTTATATTTTGACCTAAAAATGCTGCTGGCATGTGTAGAGTTCAAACTTGTAAAACATTGGTCAAAATTTGTCCGCTTGGGGCAGTTTGTAGATATGGAAAATCTTGTCCTGCACAAAGCAAAAGAGTATTTTAGATTATTGTCTCATTAGTCGGCAAGTCAAACATGCTCATTACTAAAAAAAGACCCAAAAAAATTGCAAGTGATGAAAACTTAAAAGCAATGCTGTAAGATGTTTTCTGAAATCTAGTTTTTAATACAGGCCTACATACGTACCTATCCTAATATATTTTTCAAGGCTGCAATAACTAAAATCCAACACAACTTTCAGAATCACTCTGATTCACTCAGGGTATCTGCTCTCTTGAAAATATGCATGAAACAGTCATTTCATTGGACATTAGTTGCTAGTTACCGACCTGTATATCCAATGTTATTTTCTGACAACATTTTTTTCATACAACTCACTACACCCAAAGGTTTTTTTTCCATTCTCACATAATAGTTAAAAAGAGAAGTGAACTATTATAACAAGAATATCCTCAAATTATTACCAATTCATAAGCACTATAATGCAAAATGATTTAGCATGATTTTACACAGCTGCAGCATATAGACAAAAACATAGGTAGACCAGAGAGATCTTTGTTTGCCAGATGAAAACGATTCCATAGGACAGACACGCATAAATGAACAAAGGGTTGGCATGGTGCGAAGCGCTCTCGATGACACAATGAACTTGTTGAAAGGCTATTTATTTAGCGTGTGAGCACAGCTATCAACAAGGTACTACACGTATAAATATACAACCATAGGAGAAAATACCATAACCGTATAAATTACAAATTTGCAATTGCATGTGTATATATGCTATGTCGGGTCCATGGACAAAATTTCTACCATTGACATTCCTTTTTCTCTTCTAAATTCTCTTGTATCTTTCTACAATTGTGTAAATCATGCATATTTCTATCCTAGTGTTGAATAAGGGCTGATAATTTCAAAGAAAAGATAATCAACTTGGAATTACGATGAGCCATTTGATTCCACTTCTGTATCTTGCAATGTATCAATACTTAAAGACATAACATCAGCGTGGTAATGTTTGTCGTGGTAGATAGCAATCAGTTGCAAGCTTTTGGTTGACAGTGGCAACAGACAACAAAGGATAGAAGATTACTACAAAGGGGTTTCCCCTGTAAATTTATTGTAATGTCCTCCAAACAATTCCTAAGACTCAGATGTGACCTTCGACCTCAGTTCAAGACTTTACAAGGGTATCAGAGGAGGAAGCGACATCCTTGTTTTCTGATATCAAGACAGGATGTTGATCAATGGGATCAAAAGTCCATCAGATCATTACGTGCTGGTAAACAAAAATGAAGGTTTTATAGGGGTGTGTTGATCATGATTTTAAAAATAGGAACGGGTCAGAATAATTGTGTTCTGTTACTTGGAATAAATCATCTCCCAATATCTGCATATATATCTGCGAGTCAAAAAACTTTTGGAGTAGTCAAATTAAAGACATAACAGGAAGGAATAAATGGAGATACATGGAGCAATGTTTTCATTCATTTTACAATATCAATTGACCGTGATACAGATGATTGCAAAAAAAACCTTGTACATTTGGAATTGTTCAAAATATTTAAGATATCTGCTGGTTTTGACCTAATGGAATATAAGATGGAAGTAAAGTTGTTAGCGTGCCATGAGCAACATTCAATACCTGTCTATATTTCTCTGGCCCTGGGCCACATGAAGCAACACAAAAAGACACGCAGAGACTGGAGATACGTATGGAACATGCAGTTTTAGAATGCAAATTTCCTTTCCCTCTCCTTCTTGGGTTTGAACTTACAACCTTCTAAACACTAGGCAGATGCTCTCACAACGAGAACCACATGTTCGGTATGATTAACATAAAGTAAATTTCAATACACCTGTATGTACATTCCTTTGTCAACACTGAAATAATGTGACTCTTTGCTCAACTGAGCTGAGCACCAGATGACTGAATTTTTCTCCCCATACTATTAATAATAATAATAATGAACAGCTTTTATATAGCGCTTATCAACTCTAAGAATTCTCTAAGCGCTCTACAATTGCAGCATTATTACACTGGCTTTAGCCCGGCAGCCACTTCATTAGCGCACTTGGCGTTTCAAGGAATAAATATTCCTGCCAGGGACCCATTCACCTCACCTGGGTTGAGTGCAGCACACTATGGGTGAATTTCTTGCTGAAGGAAATTAACACCCTGGGAGAGATTCGAACCACCGACCCTCAAGTTAAGAGGCGAGAGTCCAAACCACTACACCAGGACGCTCCCATACTGACTCTAAAACTGTGTGATCATGATTATTTTTAGAAATAAAAAACATTGATCAGATCAAGTGTTTACACAAAGATATGATGGCCTACGTAGTTTTCAATGGACCGTTTTGGGGTCCACGTTCCTTGTTTATGAACCCTGTTAAATTATTAGTATGATTTTAAACTGTTAATAGCATGGATTAAAATACTTGCATTTTTTTCCTGACCCTAATTTGTTTATTTCACTACTTACTATGGAGCCTATATTTTTTGTAATGGAAGTTTTGATATGCAAAGCAGCAAATTTTGACAAAGAAAATTTACACAACTGCTGAGACCCTTTGTGATGAACACATTAACTTCCCTCTATTGAGAATAGTTGATTTGCTCAAATGATCAATTTGACCAAGCCAAGTTATTTTTAAGTTTGATATTATAAATTGTCATTTTGTATCAGGTTTATCTACAATTTGGAATAAATCTGAAAAGTCCTGCATTAACAACCAGAATCAAATCAAACAATTTTGATTTGGATGCTAAAAAGATTGAAATAACCAATCTATGACAAAACTCGCGATATATGTAGGCCCTATATTGTTATCAACTATATATAATTAACAATTTTTCTTCTGACTGTATAACAAATATTGTCACTTTTCTTACTCATCTCCATGCAGAGCTCAATGTTGAGGTTACTTATATGGAAATGGTAAAAGTGCTAAATAAACCATTCCAACCATTCAAACCAAGGGTTACTTCACTGTGACACAAACATCCAAAAGAAAAAGTCTCAATGACAAAACGGCTTACTTAACACACTTCCTTGAATAATATTCTTATCATGGACCTACGTACATTGGCTCACTGAAATTATAAGGTATCTCCATCTTTGTTCTGTTATAATTCTCTCATCCAGGAAAAAAGTCTACCTCTGTGGTACATAATAAACCACATAATACCCTATAATCGTAAAAGCCTCTTTTTCTTGAATCTCCTTGCATTAAAACAAATGTATTCGGTTTGCTTCCTTGAACTATTACAAAGGAAAATACATCCATGAAAGCGATAAGGATTTGATCATGATGTAAACATGATAAAAAGTCTGCAATATCACTTCATCAAAAGCACAAACAAACAACTGATAAATGTTCACTTCAGGAGCAATTACAAACAAGTAATAACAATAGCCTACTCTTTGAATATATAAACAGATAAGTATGTTTTTAAATTATTTAAAAGATTTAGGGAAATAATTTCATGTAATTTAACATACAAAAGATAAATTATTACATTTCTTCCACCTACCACGAGAGGGGGAAAGGACACATTCAATAGAAACCTCATTTTGAAAAGTGCAAAATTTAGTTAGAATGAAGAAGAACACTGAAAAAATACAGCAATGATATGCAAAGAATTAATCCAAGCCTTAAATTTTGTTGATTTTAGGGCAAGGCCATTTTTATTTAGGGCACATTTTTATACTACAGCATGAATGGGGAAAAGAAAAAAAGGGCACCTAAATCTCCAAGGCAAATGAGCCTTTTTGTGGAGGGCATC